>JADDOH010007477.1:0-37856 GCA_016648135.1 Agrypnia vestita
ATCCTTTAAAATAGTTTATCATTTTTTTTCTTTAATAAATTAAAGGAATAGACATTATTATTTTAAAATTAATACAAAAAAAATCAAAAAATTATTCTCGATTTCATATTTTAGCTATTTAATCAAGGCACTGCGTATTGTGTCATAAATACGTTGCGTCTTGATTAAATATCTAAAATCAGGAATATCGACAAAAATTTTGATTTTTTTTTGATTTTATTATAAAATCATAATATCTATTCTTTTGACTATTGAAGTAAAAAATTTGTCAACCATGTAAAAAGAGTTGAAAAAACCCACAAAAAAATAAAATATTTTTAAAAACATTAATTTTTTAAACATAAATTGCATTAAAAGTATTACCAGATTTTTTCTATAGTGTAACAATTTAAGATAATCGTTTACTTTGTAATATTATTGAATAAAAAAGACATCTCACACGCCGTTCAGTCATAAAAGGCCCACAAAGTGGAGCAATTTTCTTCATTTTTAAAACATCGAAGGTTTGGTCATTTATTAATCAATTATTTAATTTAGTTTATGACATTTTAATAAGATATTCGTATTTAAAATATATGTAACCTGATGAATAAATTTTAAAATGAGATATTTCCAAACAAAAATGTAATAAAAAACGCAAGAGAAGATATGAGAAAAAATGGTGAAATTTGCTCATTCTGCTAGACGATCGCCTTAACGATTGAAAGCATCATCACTAAATCGACTCACTCACTGCATTTAAACTTCTCTTCTTCCACCTCTACTCTGACTTCTACCTCTTCACCATTTCCCCCCCTTCCTTATAACCGCGTAACGATCAACAGTCATTTAACTAATTTATTACCATTATTTTACGTTAATATTGTTTGTTGCTTTCAAATATTATCTTATCCAACTTTGTACTTTTACCAGGCCTTAAACATCTGTGAATCTTTGTAATAGGTTTATGCAATGCACACTGTGCTCTAACATTTTATTGATTGAAATTGATAAAAATTCTATTTTTTTTATTATTATTATTTTATTATTCTATGATTTTTCCTATGTCACGCACTCATTTACGGATGACTCATGCGAGTACTTCGAGCACAAAGGACAATACTTCCTAGCACGTGAATCACATCCACATTACACAATGCAACACAATGTTTTGATTATATTAATACACATTTCTGCGGCGTGGCTACTACCAGGGGTCGAAACAGCTGAAGATTTTCAACAGTTAACAGCGGTGAATATGAAATTTTTTAAATGAATGAATATAAATTAAATATAAAATACTTTTATGGTCTTCAAGTTTGTGTTTACTGGGGTATTATGCCGTGTTGTTACGACCTTTCGGGCCGACGTTTCGGATCCCATTGCAGGGTCCATAAAGTATACGTGGGGCAAACGGCGCGTACCATTTCCAAAAGGGTCAACGAGCACAAACGGGCGTGCAAACTCGGTCATCCAGAAAAATCAGCACTGGCTGAGCATTTTCTGGATACCGGCCATCATTTTGCATTCGAACCGAAAATCCTTGGAAAGCCTAAGAGTCACCATGCGCGTCTTATCAAGGAAGCACTAGAAATCTACAAGCATCCGATAAACATTAATAGAGATGATGGTCTCAAATTAAAAACATCTTGGTATCCGGCGCTTCAAAGTCATTCTCGTCGCAGACTCCGCAGAGATAGTGATCAGACAACAGATGAATCATACATACAACACAATACAAACACATCATGACTTCGGCACGGTATTGCAAGCCGATACTTAACCACAACACCAACATTCAAGACAACACATCAGCCCTGATGATGGACCCTGCAATGGGATCCGAAACGTCGGCCCGAAAGGTCGTAACAACACGGCATAATACCCCAGTAAACACAAACTTGAAGATTCTGAGTGGCCGTGAAAACCTAAGAACACACTTTTATGGTATCACTTTTAAGTCACCTTTAAACAGAAAACACATTTTGTAAAATTCAGTAGCATTGGCATATATTTGTTAACTATATGTTGTTAAACTTATATTTATTAATTATTAAAATGTTGAAAAGGAAAAATTTACTAACTACGATGCATAAAACGAATCACGGAAAATAATCACACACCAAGAAAATGTTTTTATAATTTATAAGCATTTAAGAATTTAGTGACGGTAGTTTTACAGGCCGGTTCCTAAGGAATAGGTATTTATTTATTTATAGCCGACACCCATGAAATAGTAATAACAACTTTTAACAAAATATTTTAACATTCTTTTGTATATTTTCCCTGCTGGCAGTTAAATGCACAATTCTAAACCCTTGCGATTAGGCGGAACATGAAACGGTTCGCGTCTTTGCTAAGTTCTATGTGTACTGTATTTTTGACGGGTAATGCAGGCTCGGCGATAGCAACATCGCTATCGTTGCCATCTTCGGGTTTGCCGGCCCGGGGCCCAAGCCCCATCTCCGTTTAATTTGGATTTTTTAGCCGTGAATTCGAACGAAATTACGGACATTACCTACACGAAGTTACGGGGACAGACAGACAGACGGACGGACGGGAAGACGGACAGACAACGAAATTATTATATTTATATGTATTTGCTTTCCACGTTATTTGATTTATGTGTACTGTAAAATATGACATTTTTAGATTAAAATTTAATAAGCTAATACAATAATTAATATACTAACAGTGTTGCCAGTGCGTGAAGTGAGTATATTAAAGCATGAATTTTACGCAAACATATATTGTAGAAAAAATATTGAAATAAATTTAATGTCTGGATAATATGACACTAATTATGATATATATATATGTATATATTTTATTTAGTTTTTTTTCAAAATATATGTTTACGTAAATTTCATGCTTCTATGTTCTCACTGCTTTGCCGGTAGGTACTCTTGCACTTTATCACTGGTCAATATACCCCTGCTGAATGGCCCGCCACTGTCTATTTCGTTCATTTCTTGCGTTATCAAGCTCAACATTTTTGCGTTACGTAGTAATGGCGCAGCTTATCAAACGTAATAATTTCGCTGCCTGTCCGTCCGTTAATCTGTGTGTCTATCCCGTCCATAATTTCGTTAGAATTCAGGCCTAAAAAACGAAATTAAACGGCCGGAGATGGGGCTTAAACCCCGGGTCATCAAAACCGGCCGTTCAACGCGTGTTGCTACGGCCGCCTCTCCGCGTGGAGCGCCAAAAAGATACTTTAAATATATACCAGGGCTTAGAAAAGACGCGAACCAATGTTACGTCATTTTTGACGGGTTGCAGCTAGTTTATATAGAGATCGCTACTTCGAGAATCTTCCAGATCTTTTCAATTCATTCCAAACGTTCGGAGTGTTGGGAAACCCTCGATTACGTGAATTTCCTTTGTTTTTTT
Organism: Agrypnia vestita; assembly: GCA_016648135.1. Classification (NCBI taxonomy): domain Eukaryota; kingdom Metazoa; phylum Arthropoda; class Insecta; order Trichoptera; family Phryganeidae; genus Agrypnia; species Agrypnia vestita. The sequence continues at coordinate 3,373 of JADDOH010007477.1, forward strand.
TGAAGTTTCTAGCATCTCGCGACAATACTTGTACGTAAAAGTCACGCTTCGTGTACTCACTGCACACCCTTGAATCCAGAGGCCCTATGATTTATTTTCGATGTTTATAACGTTAACTTTGTGATCGGACATAATTATTAATTTTAATTAAACAACTTTGTATTAACCTCTTAACTAGTAACTCTACGTCTACCGGTTTCGATACCACCGTCGTTTGATGGTTTAGTTAGTTTGCGTCCGCCGTGATGAAGATACAGTGATATCGAAACCGGTAGACGTAGAGTTACTAGTTAAGTGATTGATACAAAGTTGTTTAGTTAAAATTAAGTCCTATGATTTGTTGTTACGCCATTGATTTCGGGTGTCTAGTATTTACGCATTTTTTTCACCCGAGAATAGGAAGATTCCATTTCCAATTTTCCGTGAAACGATAATACGATAAGCCGCTAGTCCCGAAATAGCATCCGCGGTCCACGGCTCATCTGTCTCCCCATTCCTCCACCTTCCGGGCTCGCTCCTATTTCAAGAGCGGGTGTTTTTTCTTCATTTTTTATACTTATAAAATTACTCGAAACAGGTTTCGGCGCCGGAGTGTTGCTGCGACACTCGACGCTCGCGCCGGGTTGCGAAACTAAGTCGAGAATAAAGGTACAGATACACATGCTTCTTTACTGGCATGCTAATGAGCATGCCATTAATAAGCATGCCCTAACAACTGTACACACTTGCTCATTACTGGCATGCTTATTAGTGGCATGCTCATAAATAAGCATGTCCAAAGCTAACAATCAAACACACATGCTTATTACTGGCATGCTCTTGTCATAGCATAGAGACGCTCTTGTTCAAAATGGAAACTTTGCAAACTGAAACAGAAAATTCAAGTGAACCAATAAATCAAAAAAGTTCCCGAGTTTCCAACCGCACATTTTTGATTTTAGTTTATATAATTTTTATTGTAAGATTTGAATCATTCATGCCTATTAATAAAGTTTCGTAAACATTATTTCTCACTATATTATTTTTACACAACGGTGACCGAGTATTCCACAGACATTCGTGATTCTTATAATAAGTCACGAAAAGTAATGTTTTATCATCTCCCCAACGCGCCATATTTGTTTCATCTTCGTCGCGGGACTGAGAAGATCGCATTGATAATACTAGCCGCGAAGCCCGCGAATGACATAAGCATGCTCATAAATAAGCAAGTCTGTTCACACATGCTCCAAAGATACCCCTTCTCTATGGTGAATGACAGTGGCATGCTTATAAATCAACCGGCGGTTGATTTTTGAGCATGCCGCTAGGTGGCATGCTCATTTCTAGCAATGTGCGTACACACATGCCACTAATAAGCATGCCACTGTCAAAGTCGATACTGCGCATGCTCACGTGCCACTAAAGAAGCATGTGTATCAGACGCTTAAGTCGAGAATTACGGCGAGTAACGCACGATTATATCAAAGCACCGCTTGGGTATTCGCACTATTCAAAAATGAGCAAAATTTGAACCACGTTACAGAATTCTCGCTTTGACCGGATAACGCGACCATCGATTATGAAAAATTCATTATTTTCAATACAACTCAAACTGATTTAAAAAACAATTGTTGTTATTTGTCACTATGTACTTCATAATTGTTTTTCATGCTTTGTTTATTTCACTTTTCTCTTGTTTTATTGCTTATATAATTGGTTAAATTAGCGTTTAAGATCTGAAATTATATTGGTCTATAGAGTCGTTCTTAATTGAGTTCCAGTAGAATATTTCAAGATCGTTTTTTATATTTATTGTACTGAGAGTGAATACTCTAAATAAATAAATAAATGATAAAAACCTTTTCAATTTTTACAAGGTTTTTATGATTTTGTTTGAGTTGTATGAAGCGAATGAATTTTTCATAATCGATATAAGTTACTGTTATGATAGTTCAACTTTTTGCAAAAAACTAGTCAGAAATATTGTAAAAAAATGCAAATTTTGATATTGCGTATCTCCGTAACTATTGATATTAGGGCATGGTCGCTTCAACATTTTTGACTCATTACCAAGGCAGGATTGCAACTGTAAAGTTTTAAAATATCAATTTGAATATTTTTTATATAACATTTACATTACAAACACAAATTTAATTCGTACATGTTATAAATAAGTTAGAAATATATAAACACATATAAACAAATCAAATATTAAACATATATAAAATCATTCATATAAAAGTGTAGGAGAATCCCGCTTCGGAATACCCTCTCAGAGACATGGAACAGATCAATGTCCAGAGTAATGTTGTTCAGCATAGCAGTAGTTCTTCCAACAGGCATAGCCATTGGCAGGTTGGTCCTGTATATTGGAATGTGAAACAACCTATGCTGACGCTGTATTAAGTAATTATCGGGGACGTACAAGCCAATGTTCCGCATAATTTCAGGATTATCGATTAATCGCCGCGCAACAATCGATAAAAATACGTAATCAGATACACATTTTCGCTACTAGCTATGTGACACCCTGTTTTTATAACATGTATTTATAACATGTTTTAAATTGGATAAAATTATATATTTGTAATAGAGAACTATTTGTAAAAATAAATTCTTTCTCTTCCTTTAAGTTTAGAGCAACCAGCGGTGTCCCACAAGGTTCTCATCTAGGACCTATCTTGTTTTTATTATTTATTAATGACATTATTACTGTTTTTCATGATGTGAACATTTTAATTTTTGCTGATGACATGAAAGTGTTTAAAGTGATACGAAATATTCAAGATTGCCAAAAGATCCAACTTAATTTGGCCAATCTGAATTACTGGTGCAGTACTAATAAACTCCTTCTAAATATTGCCAAATGCCAAATTATACGCTTTCATACAATTAAAAATCCTATCATTTTTAACTACTCGAATATTTTTTTTAAAATACTTTTCCTTAAGTTAAGTAAATTATTCATGTTTTAGGGAACAGCCGCAGCTGGCGATGATAATGTGGATTTTGTAATATTTATAAAAATGTGTCAAAATTATATCGGCACATATTGTGTGTAAATGAATTATAGTTCTAAGATAATAATAAGACTAGATGTGACGTATATAGATGGCGTAGCGTATCGTCTTGCAGAGAAATATATTTTCAGCCATCGATCCAACAAAGGTAGTGAAGCCACTCATAAAAATATTATAAAAAGCGATGACAACACGTTTACGCGGTAAAATCTATCTAATCACAATAAAAATAATTTCGTTGTCTGTCAGTCTGTAACTTCCTGTAACGTCTGTAACTTTTTTCGACTAAAGGTCCACGAACATTTGGTTCAACGGCAAAAAGTCCACGGATATTTGGTCCAACGACAAAAGATCCACAGAAATTTGGTCCAATGACAAAAGATCCACGGGAATTTGGCCCAAATACAAAATGTCGTCTATAAAAATCCCACGCTACAAAATTCTTATGTTATAATCCCAATAATAATAATTTAGGTAGCTGTTTGTCTGTCCGTAACTGCCTACAACGTCCGAAACTTTTTCGTTTTTTATTTATTATAAATAAAGTAGCTGTAACCCGTCAAAAATAACGGAACATTTGTTCACGTCTTTGCTAAGCCCTTGTATATATTTATAGTATCTTTTTGGCGGTTAATCGGCCGGTTCGGGTTTGGTGGCCTGGGGTTCAAGCCCCATCTCCGGCCGTTTTCGTAGCCGTGAATTCGAACGAAATTACGGACGTTACACGAAGTTACGGGGACAGACAGACGGGCGTACGGACAGAAAACGTAATTATCATGTTTGATACTTATTCTTTAGGAACCGACATGTAAACTTACGTCATTTTTGATGGGTTACAGCTAGTAAATATAACAATTTTGTTGCCTGTCTGTCGGTCCGCAACTTGCTGGAATCACAACTTTAGACAATTAGAGTGTGACACGCAATCAGCGAGCGGCTCAGGCAACACGCAAGGGTCACACAACTAAATTACATGGATTTGACATTTTTATTATTATTTTATTATATATATAATTATTATAAAATCCTGCAATAATTATGTACCGTGATTTTTTACGGATGTACGGCTACTGTATTATATTCTGGCAGTAAGAATATCAGATAAAATGCACAATAATAAAATAGCACACTTATTCGAATGATGATTGTTATTCCAACACTCAAAAATATAAGACACCTGTCAAATGTCAATACTTCTATCATTATGACGAAAATATCGGTTTTTATTATTTGAAGTTCTTGACCAGAGGCAATTATACATTACTTATTAAATTTCACATGAACAAAATAGCACAAAATAGAACCTAACAAACGCGCGTCACAAAGCAAGCAAACAGAATTAATTTCGGTGTTCCTAATAAGAAAACTTATTTTGGACAAAGACATTTTAAATTCATTGCCCAACGTGTCTTTAACAAGTTAACAAACGAAACAAAGGAAATTTTAAAAAACAACAATTATAAATATATGAATACTTAGCTGTGCCCGCAGCTTCGCCCGCGTGGAATTCAGTTGGAGACTAAGAGTTACCTACCTATCAGTGAAAAAACAATATATGTAATCTAAACTACTTCGCGCCATCTTCAAAATCTTCGCTACCTTAAATATCCAGAGAGGATTGAATGTAAGTTGTGCCACACAATATTCGGGGCTATTCACAACATGGCATTTTCCGCAGGTAACAGGCAACAATCTCTTCGCTCAGCTTCAACGTCTAATAAACATAGGTTAGCTGAGGTGAATCGCTTCCACAAACCCAGTTTCGGTGACCGTGCTTTCGCGGTGGCTGGACCAAATTTCTGGAACGAACTACCAAATAGGCTGAGGCAGACAGACGGCTTACCACAGTTCAAGAAACAACTAGGGACGCGTTTTTTTAGACAATCGTACAAAAATCTATAGAATCAGACCGTTGCATCACTTCGAAATGTTTCCCACTCCTAGTATGCACTCCGCGAAAATACATGATTCTTTCTAGCACTCCCAACTATTATAATTTAAAATTTAAATTCCATTTTTCGCATGCCATCTAGTAAATAACATGTAATAGTAAATAAGTGTTTTTAGTCAGTAAGATGTTTTGTGTGAAGCTCCCATCAGGTGAGTTCTCACGAAAACGGCGCTATACAAATGATCCAAATATTATTATTTATTACTTATTCAAACAATATTGTGTACGAGTCAATTTTTATCTACATAAAATTTCACTGACAATAAGCAAATTTATTTTGATAAGAATTTAACGTTACCTACTTAAATTACCTCCGAGAGATTAACATTAATTTTAAATACATCTCTTATTCATATTTTATCACTTTGTGAATTAACCTAAACATATCGATATATGTCGTTGCGGACTTTTTATAGGCCTTTTTAAGCTCTACAAGTTTTCTACAGAAAGTATTCATATATCTCTTATTAAGGCAGCGTTCGTAAGTCACGCATTTTCCATTTTTTCGTCGACTTACGTTGCAAAATTGGTCTCCACGAAAAGCCCTTTTATTTTAACAGGATACTATATATAGCCTGTGTTCATCCATTCTAAATATTGAAAGAATTTTCGAAATCGTATGAGTAGTTTCGGAGATTACTTCCTGCATCTAAACTTACAAACTTTCTCTCTTTATAATATTAGTATAGGTTGGCTAAAAAAAATCAGGTATAAAGATATACTGAAGAAGTGATCCACCCTTGACCTCCGAACTGCAAAACGTTTGCTTATAAGTAGTATCTATATTTTATTTTTGTTATTGTATCATTTCTTCCTTAAAATATTGTATTATTGAACATATATTTTTATTATTGACATTTCATCTACCTCTTTATTCTTGTTACTTATCAAGATAAATGTTACCGGCATTTATAACTTCCGGCATTATAATTTTCAACAATTCTTTTGAATAATCAAACTGTATTTATAAATCTAATTAATGATTCTTGCGTTGTCATCCAGAGTACACCCCTCTGCCAAATCGAGATTGTTGGTCAGGAAATGGGTCAAATATTAATTACAATAGACACGAGAGGCTTTAAAAAAGCGTGTGAAATATTAGTATAAATTATATTTAAAAATATTGATTAATATTTCAAACATTTTTTATTTATTTTATATATATTGGCGCGATACAGAATATGCTTAAAAGATTTTCAGGTTACAACAAATAAGTTACATGATCGTGTACCAATGACATGCACCACACAATGTCAGTGAAGTAAGATAATGAAATATTTTTCATCATTCAAAGCCCGCTTGGAGGGTGTGTCAGTTTATGAATGTATTATGATGAGTTTCGGTGTGTGTGGGGTGGACTTGGTGAGGACAGAACAATTAAACATCGATGTGATTATCGTTCTTTGCGCCTCACCTTATCCCGACACGTGTTATATCCATTTTCATAGACTCTTAAAGAACCTTCCTTCGACATCTAGTTTAGGTGATCTAGTTGTAGAACCCATTAGAACAATCCACTAGATAAGCTTCGCAAATAAACCTACGTTTATCTGACCAGCGCTGCACGCAGGAATAATGAGTGTAGGTTGATAACAAGTCAATTATTCACTCCATCACACATGCTTCTTTAGGGTGCGCTTACACGGCTGGATATTTCTCTCCGAGTCCCTGACATTTGGTGATAATATACATTTATAAATAAAAATAAAAATAAATAATATAATCGATGGTTTGCGTTATCTCTCTTGTAACAATCATGTCTTGACCTATTATAAAACGTTGTCTATTCCCTCAATTTTGACATAATGATATTAATCAGGTATATTGAGGGGGTTTTCCGAAGCGGGATTCTCCTACACCTTTGACCAGATTGTACAGGTCATTTTTATTTGTTTAATAATAAATAAATATTATTATCTTAATATACAATATATATATATGTGTGTATGTATGTATGTGTGTATATATGTATATAGGTGTGTATGAATATGTATATTTTTAGACATAAATTCATAATATGTATGCAATGAACATAAAGTTTGTAATATACATATTATGGAATAAATAAAAATTGAAATTGAAATTGAATTGAATTGAAATTTACATATTGACATTTGTCATCGAAACTTTTCGGGTACGTAAATAAGTACCTCCGGCTTTTTTGTGTTGAGGTTTAAAAATAAAAAAATTTGTTACCCTGAGAATAACGCGGGAATGTGTGCGGTAATAAATAAATAAAAAAAATGAAGTGCGGAAATATAATTTTGTATCTCACTCTTATTCATGTCTGAGCATCATGATAATTTTATGTTTAACAGCGTAAATTATTTGCGGTGCTAGTTGAATGGAAACACACGACTAGCGCACTATTTATAAAAAAACCGCAGTAAAGCATATATTTTAAATTTTATTAAAAAGATTATAAAAAATAAGTAAGAACCTAATGATCATTAAATTGGGTGAAAAGCACAAACCATGTTATCTCTACGTGAGTTTAAATATAATTTTATATTTGAATGTAATCAGTTTACAACATGACCTCTCAATGAGAGATCCTGATACTCTCGAAACTCGAGTAATAAAAAAAAAGAGTAGCTTGTTGGTCTTGTGGTTAGGACACTCGCCTCGTGATCCAATGGTCGTGGGTTCGAATCTCAGCCCAGACTAGCAAGTTAGTCCTATTTTCATAGCACAAGCGTTTAGCTTAGTTTGAAAATAGTAAGAATATTGATGTGACACGTATTCCGTGTTCGCATCTCTATTTTTAAAAAAAATATATATATATAAAGGAATCATTAAACTCACGCAAAGATAACGCAAGTACCTACTTAATGATTTTCAACGAATTTAATGATCACCATGAAGAATTTCTACAACGTAAACGCCAAATCCATCAATAATATAAGTGCATAATTATCTACCTATTTACGTATACGTTACATTTTCGAAATTTCAAAATTTTCCAAAAACAAAAAAAAATATAATGTTGGCTCTCTTCGTCTCGAAGACTTGTTAAAATAATTAAAATTTTCGTCACTGATATATGATGGTCCGATTGTGCCAATTGTTTTATAGTAGTAATCGCTCATTTAAAGCTTTAAGCATAGATTTTTGCGTTTTCAAAGAGCACGTTTTCCTGAAAAGTTTCGCTATAAACGAACTATTACTTCAAACCAATTTAAATGTCCCATAACTGTTTCTGATTAAATAATGCGGGCATGTTTTTCAAACACCGCTTATCTAAACACCAGGGTATTAAAGTCATAAAAAATATTAAAAACAACGAAACCAGAAATGCGTAGCGCCCCGCATTCTGCCTACTCCTGCGGAGCTAGGCGTCAAGGTCACCGAACAAGAATAAATAAAGAACACAACAACATACCCAGAAACATCAGACGAAAATCTTGGGGTTTCAGACCGCGTTCAGCACAATAAAAAATATTCTAAATCACTTTAACCGTCAACCAACCACTTTTCAACTAATTTTAATACACGAACGAAGAATCAATTCACTTTTCGCGCTAAATTCAATACGCTCAAGTCCTGCTGTCACAACTTCTCGGCGCGAAAGACGTCTGTGTCAACACGCTGTCGCAACGACATTACAAATTCGCGAAGGTGTGTAATTTTAAAAGCATAAACAAATCGTAACTAAATTAACAAGTGTCGGGTCCAGATGGTCAGTTAATCGACTATTTTGTTACTTTTCGAGGCGTCCATGCGGACGCTCCCGCGCGACGTTTCTTTGTTTACTGTTTTAATTTGAAAAGTAAAAGGAACTCGGCCGGCGCGGGCCGAAACTAAAAAAACTCGTAAAACAGCTTGCGGAGTGTGCCGATAGAGCGCTATCTGTCAAACTACTGGCGGGCCTATTATCAGTCTATTGGTTAAAGATGTCGCAATGCTGTGCGTATTTCTATGCCGCTTATTAGGCCAGCCAGGGGCCGCTAATCCTCGACCGTAACAGTCTGAAATAAGTTCAATTTATTCAATAAATAAAAAATGTATTACAAGCTTGGATTGAATGCTTGTATATCCACTCATTTGCCCCTGTCCGAAATACTAGATATCCGCGGAGATTCCTTAAAACAGTCATTGTCCAAAAATTTCCGATCGCATAATTTTAAGTATTTAAAAAATTAAAAAAAGAACGATAAAAAGAAACAAAAGAAATTTTCGTGTTGCCTATTTATTTATCTATGACAAAGAATTATTATCTTTATTAGTACCTGCCTATATTTACATAGAAAATAATGTAGGTAATTACGGTAAATTTTAATTGTGCATTCACGCATCGCGGGGCTGGTCGTTTGTTCCTGGACAATCCTGACTATGTTTGTTTAAATGCGGGGCAAGCGAGTGGATATATTCTAAATATACAGATAGAGCTTACGTTAGAGTTGTAGGAGAATCCTGCTTCGGAAAACCACTTCGCAGACATCGACCAGATCAGTATCCAAAGAAATATTGTTCAGCACAGCCGAGCCGCAGCGGTAGCTCTTCCAACAGGAGAAACCAACGGCAAGTTGGTCCTGTGTATTGGGATGCGGAACAATCTATGTTGACGCACTTCTAGTCTCGAATGTTTGATAATTGGTTGTTCGACTGGTGTAAAACGCTAATACCTATGCTTGTTGCTTAATTATTAACGTTTTACTCCAAGCAAAACTAACTACTACCTACTGGCTTGGAATACCGTGTTGAAAGCAGGGTATCTCTGAGTTTATGTGTTACGTGGTAATCCCGTGTTGGAGTCATGTATTGTTACAAGTTGTCTTGTGTACCTAATGTGTACGTTACATCTATTGTCTGACCACTTTCTTTGCGGAATCTGCGACGAGATTGGTTTTGAAGCCCCAAATATATTTTTATTTGAGACCATCATTTATATTCATTAAAACCGGGTACTAATAGACCTCTAGTGCCTCGATTGACAAGATAACTTGCGCATGGGCTTTCCTAAGATCTTCGGTTCGAATGAAAAATGATGGCCGGTATCCAGAAAGCTCTCAGTCACTGCCGATTTTCCTGATTCGATGAGTTCTACATACGTTTTCGGATAAACTATTTTTCAGGTAACTTATATCAATCCGTAATCATTTAATGCCCTCTTTTGCAAACCTCTGGCGAATCGCCGCTCCGAAACGAAACCGCTCTAAATGCCGACGGTCGAGATCGGCAAAACTCGCTGGCGCCGAAGCGCTTCGGCAATCTCCGCCGGCGCTCGTGGTATCGAAGCAATTTTCCGTGTAGCTAACGTTAAACGTTAATACATTATCGTCATACATTTTGTAAGGTCGCCTCGTGTGGCGAGGAAACCAAATTGACAGATGGCTTATTAACATGCTGTAACGAATGAGGGAAAAAATTCATCTCCTCGTGTTATTTTAAAATTTAAATTCATTGTTGACAGAAAATATATATAAACATATCTACTTGAAGTGTAGGTACTTGCACAATGATACACCATTTTAAAAGTTGTTCAGACATTTCTCGAAATCTTAGAAATCAAGGAATGCATGAACAATAAAGGCAATATAATTAATAACTTTTTTAACAATATATTTTTACGATCGCACTGAGAACACAATTACTGTCTCTTGTCTTCATAGGGACAATTATTAATTATTTAAAATTAATTATAGAAGTCTCACAGTGACGAAACTATTTATATGGGAAATATGTATGGATAATAATAATTATTTCTCTGTTTACAAAATCCAGAAAAAAAAATTAAAATAATAATTTTCGGACGTATTCTAGTATGTAGGTACAATAAATTTTTCTGAAGAATATAAATATATAAATTTTTCTAAAGAATATAAATATATAAGAAAAAAATATAAAAAAAATATTGCTTAATATTCCATTTTTAAAATACAGAGGTGTCATTACCAGCTGCGAAATCTGCGTGTACAATGTCATGGGAAGGACCATAGATGTCCCTAAAATAGTTTATTCGAATATATTATGGGGAGTATAATGTATATAAAAAATTTATAATATAGAATCAATTCATTATAAAAAACACATGTATCTACTGTATATAAAATAAAATAAAAAAATAACTGATTTAGAATATATTATATACCTTTCAAAAAAATTATAATGTGTGGATGTTCTTACGGTACGTTGCTTTGTGTAAAGTGACCACTGAAGTCATCTCACACAGGTCATAAGCCCTGGGCCACTCTATAAACACATTTATACAGATTACCCATATAAATAGCTTCGCTTCTGTGAGACTTCTATAATTAATAATGCGAATAACCCGTTATCTGATATTATTCCCCATGTAGATGTCTGCTTGTCAATCTCCCGTACTGTATCCCCCGTCATAACTGTAGCCACGCCCTTCTGAAAAATTACATTGCTCACCAAAATAATTAGTATGCGTCCGTCTTAACGAAGATACAGAGGTATGGAAACCGGCTGACGTATAGTTACTCCAAGTGGTTTATACAAAGTTTATAATTAATTAAAAACATGCCCAACCGTAAAGTTAACGCTATAAACATCAAATTAAGTTTTATTGGGTATTCAATTGTAGTAATTTTGTATGTGGTAGGTAAAATCAATAAGTAATAAAAAATTTCTGGTGGCTTGTGGGAGGGGGAGTATGACTCGATTAAAAGTATGATAAAAGCATACAAGTCAAAATATCGCGCATTTAGAAAAAAAAAACACTTCACTCCAACGTTATAGGTATATCAGTTTCCTTTCTAGTTTGTCTGCAAAGTCAGCATAAGTCACAAAATTGGGTATTTTTTAATTTATTATTTGTGTGAAACTTTTTGCAAACCAAAAAAACACGTTTTTCATATGAATAGCTTCGTCTCTATGGTACTTATATAATTTATTTTAATTACAAACAAAACCTTTTAACGGTAAAACGTACGTAACAGAACCCTGAGTAGGGTAGATAAAAACTAACCCATAAAAACTATTATACTCCCTTTCTATTATACTCCCTTTCTCCAAATTGATATTCTATCAACATATACTTCTTGCTTTAGGTTCATGTGGAAAATCTATTCCATGTATATTATTATCCTTAAAACTTATAGAATATTGAAAACGTAATAATTGGTATAGGGGGGCACGGCGTCGGCGAAACCGTCTGATCGGGCCCATGGCTCGAGTCAGACTAGTTGAAACAGGTTTCGCGCCTTCTTCGCGCATCGGACTCCTTTCTCATTTGTATGGTTTCCAATTTGAAAAAACCGTTAAAATTTCGGAAAATCGAAAATTATACTACAATAAATTTTTTTAAACGTAAATTTGTTAAATAATTTTTATCGTCGCTATGAGTCAGCAAAGTTTCAGCTCGATTGGATCAAGGGAAAGAGTTAAAAATCGATCCAAAGTTTTTTCGGCAGACAAGCAGTTGGTACGAGTTAAAAGAAAGAGAGTAAACATGGTGTAACATACCTAGTAAATAAAATTTTAACAGTAGATTTCTTTCTAAATTATAAGTCCAAAATGTTTAAGCAAAAATGTCCTAATATCAATAGCCGTGGAAGTGAGCGACTTCAAAGCTTACATTTTTTCAATATTTATTTAAAACTTTAGAAGGTTATTTAATTAACTAAACTTAATAAAACAATAAAAATTCTTTTATGTAAGTTAAATATAACTTGAAAATTTTTGGATCAGAATTTTTTGTGCGGTAAAAATCATTTTATTTGGCTTGTATTAAAACGAATGAATTTTTATATTCGATACAGATTACTTAAATCATGGTCTAACGTTCAGAAACGAAAAGATTGAAAAAACATATTTTTTAAAGTTTATATAATTTTTTTTGTCTTGTAATCAAATCAATAAATTGTAATAATCGATATAACATTATGTAATGATAGTTCAACGTTTTCCAAAAAAGTTCGAGATATTGGAAAAAAAAACAAGCATCGATATTACATATCTTCATAACAATTGGTCGTGGTTGCTTGAACATTTTCGACTTATGGCAGGAATCCATCTGTAAAATATTGTGGGCTAGCTCTGTCATATTTTGTATATATGAAAAATAATACCAAATGCCATTTATATTAGATACAAAGATTGTTAAAATAGACATATGGATATGGCACACAGTGTTTGTGTGTTTTCGTTCAATATTTTTGTTTTTAACCATTGTTTTTAAATATTTTATAAACAAGCTCTGTTTTTTAGCAACTTATATATATATATATATATATATATATTATATATATATATATATTATATATAGATGATCGGTAGGTACCTATTGATCTTCATTTAATTTGAATTGTTCAAATAGAACGTTTAAATTTGTGTGAAAATTCTTTCACAAACAACTGACAATCGAGCTATTGAGAAAATTATAATATACCGGTGAATAATACATATTTAATAATGGATAAAGTTTCTAATATAAAATGATAGCTTTAAATGTTGTTTCTCTTTTCAGGTGTGTACTTTTATTATTTTTAAATTTTAATATGAAATATTATGTTCTTTTGCTAATAAAATATATACTCTTTTCAGAGCAACGCAAAAAAGCTTTTATTTGAAAAAAACATATATGGTATCGCAGATAGTAATGTCCTCTACAAAACTGTAGTACATGACTTTGCTCTATTGTCAATAATTTCTGCAGCGTACGCGATATAAGTTTTTTTTTTGGTATTTTTTTCACAGTTTGGGTTACATTATCGAAGTTTTCATACGGATCCCTAACATTTTTGAAAATATTCTATACCCCATGTTCATCAGGGATAATGTAGGATTCTAAATGTGAAAGAATTTTTCAAATCAGTTCAGTAGTTTCGGAGCCTATTCAATGCAAACAAACAATCTAATCTTTCCTTTTTATAATATTAGTATAGAAAACTTAACTTTTCCGAATTCGCGAACCACGTCATGTACCAAATAAAACAAAATAAAATAGTAAATAAAAATAAATAAAATAAAAATAATAATATAAAACAAAATAAAATGTGAATTAAAATAAGATGAAATGAAATGATATAGATGAATGAATAGGAATTAAATGAAAGGAAATAGAATAAAATAAAATAAAAAAGTAAAATAAAATTAAATTAAATTAAATTTCTATAAATAATAATATAAAAATAAATTCTGTCCATGCCTATACCCATTATAGGACTGAAGCTATTGTGTGTCAATACTGACACGAAAGAAGAATGCAGCAGCGCGAGTTTCCGGGTTCTGTGTTTAATGTTCAATGTGAAAACTCGCGCAGGGCGAAGGCGCCGCGCGCAGAGCCACGCCCGCGCGACGCCGGAATAAGTTTAATATAAATAATACTCGGATATTTATTTATACAATACAAGCTGCGTGCTGTCTGGAGTTTTCTATGACTCATGTTGCGTATGTTTGTAGCTTATAACGTATACATTTATTGTTTACTTATGACACTAAGTCACGAAATGATACAAGTCCCAGAGATTTAGTAGAAATAAATTGTGATAATTATATATGTCTCACAGAGACATATATAACTATGCATATGGGAAAGTAGGTATGGAAGGTTTTTTGGTGTTTATAGGGCTTACGACTTACATCATAATGTCACATTCACAATTCCACCCAAGATCGTCCAAACATCTAATATTTTTTGGAGTTGTATATGTGGGGTATAAAAGCAAAGGCGTCAATATTTAAAAAAAAATAACAAAAATCTGTAATATATTGAATCCAAGATTTTATAGGAAAAATGATTTTGGAAGGGATACATAAAATCTAGAATTCAGTACATTTTAAATAAGTGATCCTCGGTGACCGCATTCAAAACTTTTTTTTGTATATTGATATATATATTTTTTGTATATTGATATACCTTCGCTTTCGTACCCCACATAGGTACATATATGATTTTTATCCATCGTGTTTTGAACTTATAACCATAATTCTTACGCTATGTGTGATTTTCTTTAAATTTGTCATTCCCACGAAACGGAATACGGATGTCGCCGCTGGTAATGAGACAGACTTGTATATTTTTTTATTAGAGTAAAAAAATATTATTTTTCTATTCTACACTAGGAATACGCCTGAAAATTATTAAAAACAATTTTAAATTTATTTTTCGACCCAACTACAGAAGAATACTCAAAATAAGCTGGATGAACAGAGTTACGAATAAAGATGCCATGGTTCGGATGTATAAAGAAAAATAAGAATTAAAGCAATAAAAATGTGAATCTTGCATCTCATAATGCAGGGAAATATTGCCGGAAGAAAATATCCTGGCTGAAAAGCCCGAGACAGTGGTTTGGCCAGTCTACTGTAGAGCTGTTCCGGGCCGCAGTAAGCCAACCTCTAATAGCCAATACGACAGCCAACGTCCGTTGAGAGGATAGGGCACTAAAAGAAGAAAAAGTCTCGAGACAGAAACCTCATCTGCGGACGCGAGCCGTCAGGTCGGAATTTTCCTGCCATCCTCTACCAGTTTTCATCAAGCCGGGCCCGCACCGCGCGCGATGGGCCGAGCAATTCGCTGAATGAATTGAACGAGAGATGTCCGCGAGTAGCTATGTTTGCGTGTTCCGCACAACACAACTTGTTTTCTGTGAACGCCTTGGAATTGTTGGCAGCGACGACAGCGAGCTCATTGAACGCCGAGAAAATACTATTTCCGAAGCACGTGTGGAAAACAATGCCTCGCGAATCTTTTTTTATCATTGTAATCTATTTGAGAATTTAATATTCAATAAAAGCTCTCTCTCTCGATGTTAAAAACATAATTTATTATCAAGTTAAGACATGTCGTGTACCGCACTACCTAACCAATTGACATTAACATTAATATTAACATTAGAATAAAATAAAAATTTAACTGAAAGATACGTACAGTAAAAATATTCTAGTCCCTATACTTTTTTATTTTTTTATTATTAATTTAATTTTACACGAGACACATAGAATACTGGGTACACAATACTTGAAGAAAAATAAATTATTAATTAAGGATAAATTATAGAAGTCTCATAGAGAGGAAGCTAATTTATATATGAGAAAAGTGGAATGAAGTCTCTTATAGATGGCTCGGGGCTTACAACCTTTATGAACTGGCTTAAGTGAATACACAATGCAAGGTTCATCAATTCCATCTTAAGAACATCCGCACATTATCAAATTTTGAAAGTTCTATACATATGTTCGAATCGAGAAACTTTCATATATTACTTACTGTGGCTAGAGACATCTGTTGATTTTTTTCTCATTAACAAGTTGGTATACGCAGCTTTTGTAACTAGTGAATTATTAATTTATTTAAAACTCACCCCACTATCCCCATTACAGCAATATCCAAAAAATAAAAAATTAAAATAAACTGAATTTATGCATCTATCACTTTCAAAATCATGTTTCCTATAAATTGATATGCTGTGTTTCCTATAAAATCTCTAATTCCGTACAATATTTATTTTTGATATTGCTGCCTTTGCTCTTATATCCTACAAGTTTCTTCGGCCTGCTCTAGAAACATGCTTATTTATATTTAATGTAGCGTGATCATAAATATATAATATGTAAATAAATAATTGATTTAATGTATCCTATGGGTTTAGATTATCGTCAAAAAAATGGATGTTGTATGTAAGTGACTTTTTAAATGATAGGGTATCTGCAAAAATATATACTCAGCACAATATATACTATATGTCATATGTACGAAAAATTCTTGTGATGGGAGTAAAATAACCAACATTGAACATTGTAAGAAAGCTGACTTATTTTAAAGAACTCCGGATTTATAATTATACGAGGTTTAACATGCAAATTAATGTCAGATAAGGAAAGAAAATCAATAGTTCCACTGAGAATCTTATGCAGCACAAGATCGGATATTTCACATCGAGATTTACGATTGATTACTTATTTTGATAGTATATTAACTTTAAACATGAAAAAAGACATCAAAATTTTGTAACTCAAAAATAGAAAATAAATAAATGCTGTTAGCGGCTTTATGACAACTTTATAATTATTAGACCGTCACTGATAATAAATACCTAAGGATGCCGCTTGACGCATACCACCCTTACCATTTTAAACATGTGATAACTTATCAGTCGCATCATGATCGAATTGATTTTAACATAAAAGATACTTCGGTCCCCACTATCAATTTTGGCTAAAAATGTTTAATATTTATTTAAATAACTAAAGTGCAATTCGTACGCTAACACAACGTGCGTCACTTTTTACGGCCAAATTCTGACTGACGACTCCATGTGGCCCTAATCAATTAACTTTGTGACCAACCAATATCGAAATTTTAATATGTATTTAGGTATTATAAATTCATCGTGAATTTCCCGTCAAAATAATTAGACATTTTAGTCACATTTCAAATTCCTTAATCGATGGAATTTAAATGGTCATCCGTATTCGATTATTTAGCTTTTTAGAATGTCAGCACTTGGAATAGCTCTAAATGTTTTATGATCATACAACTATACGAGTGATGATTGGTTGATGAATTGGTCGAGAATACACCATTAAGGGGGGGGTAAGGTTAATTCGTACAAAAAAAGGCATGTTTTTGTGAATTTTTTGTGACGACACAGTTAAAATCTCTTTATTAAAACCAATAATACATTAAAGTATGATATTTGAAAAATATTGTGTAAAATTTTCAAGACGAAATATTAAGAAATACGGCAATGGCAGCAATTATTCGGACGTGTCTCGGAAAAAAGTAGAATTGCGGTGTCCATCATAACTTGGTGCTAAATCATCTGAAATCAAAAAATCAAAGTTCATTCGTTAGATAATAGATTTTCCCAGGTAACGCTGGGAGGGTTTTTTGAAATTTCAATTTTTCAATTTTTTGGAACACTTTGAAGGGAAAAATGCGATTTTTTGCGAAAAATATCGACTAATTTGTTATTAAAAAATAAAAATTAATAACAAATTTGAAAAAAACTCGACAGCGTTACCTCGTAAATTATGTACAGAAATAGTATTCAAAATTTCAAAAGGATCGGTGCAGTAGTTTTGAAGTTATGATGGACACCGACTTTGAAAACGTGAAATGTGGAGAAAACGATTTAAAGTTTTGCACACTGTAAAATTCAAAATGAAACACAACACTTATTTTATACTTACACATAATCGTCGATGCCATGTTCACATGGCAAAGAGCTTTCATCATCAGCATCTGTTTGTCCTTGTCTACGCAAAACTCTTCCAATGCAAATAGCACGTCCGGTAGTCCTCAGGTGAGCGCGTCTCTTAGCTGCCCGAGCAGGTATAGAAAATCATTCTGATTATCGCTCAAATGTTAAAAAAATTAAAAATAAAATGCAAAAAAAAAAGTTAATAACCTTACCCCCCTCCCCCGTATTAATGGAAATGTAGTTATTGTTTAAATTTGATTTTAGAATAAATAATTGAACAAAACTCCAAGACTTACTAGACGACCAAGTATATGACAAGTACCTAATTGTTTAATAAAACTAAAATGTATATTTTAAAGAAATATCTAATTGGAAATGCTTCAATATCTAAATATAATAATTTTGTTGTCTGTCTTTCGTCGGTCCATAACGTCCGTAATATTCTGTAATTACGCTGGAAATACATTTTTAGACAATTAGATTGTGACACGCAATCAGCGCGTGGCTTAGGCAACACGCAAGGGTCGCCCCACCTAATTACACATTCTTGACATTTTCATATTATTATTTTATTAATTTGTATTTAGTTTTGGGTTTAAGCGAATAGAGTCAATTTTAAAAAACAAATTGTTTTCTATTACCTAATTTTCAGGTTCAAATTTCCGCAATTATTATGTCCCGTGATTTTTCACGGGAATACGGCTAGTAAAATATTAAATGTTAAAAGCGGAAAACGAAAGAAGTGTGACTTCTATGTGAAGGGTTAATAAAAACGAAATCAAACCCTTCCGTCTGTCTGTCCGTCAGTCTGTCCCCGTAACTTCATGTAACGTCCGTAATTTTGTTTAAATTCACGGTTAAAAAAATAAAATTAAACGGCCGAAGATGGGGCTTGAACCCCGGGCCAGCAAACCTGAAGGCGGCAACGATGTTGCTACCTGCCGAGCCTGCGTTACCTGCCAAAAATACAGTACATATAGGAATTAGCAAAGATGCGAACAATTTCATGTTCCACCCAGTTCAATAGCTAGTGTTTAAAACTGCCGGCAGAGGAAATATTTCATAAAATGTTCAAATATTTTGATAAAAGTTGTTATAAAAGTAGGTACTATTTCAAGGGTGTCGGCTGTAAATAAGTAAATACTTATTCTTTAGGAACCAGCATTTAAAAGTACCGTCATTTTTAACCGGTTATAGCTAGTAATGAATATTTATTAAATAACTAGCTGTAACTCGTTAATAAATAATTATTTATTTTATAAAATGTAAAAAAAATATTCGAAAAAAATAATTACGAAATAAAAAATTTTTTGAAAACAAGATATTACATTTTTAAATTTAAAAAAAAAAAAAAAATATTGCGGACGTTACGCGGACGGGCGGACGAACGGACGGACAGACAGACAATGAAATTATTATGATTGGTATTTATTTCACAGTGTGACTGTAATATATTTGACCAATGAAATGCAAAAGAGCTTGGGCGCAAATCCTCTTGCTATTGTTATATGTCGCTTATTTCTCTTTGATTGATTCTTAATTAAGGAGACATAAGCGACATTAAAAACACTATATCCCCGTGGTTTCAGGTATTTTCAATCAGTGTGCTTAAAAAAATAAATTTTAGCATTTTACAACAGATACCTGAAATATTACACTTTAAAAAGAAGATTTTCCGGAAATTTTATTCGATAAGCAAGTTTCCGGAAAAATGCAAACGATTTTGTTCGTGTTTGCTTTAAGTCTATTGCGAAACAGCTCTGGTAAGCTCCTGTGATTAAGTAATGACCCGCGTAAAATGACAAATTGACCTTTCAAAGACGAGCAATAATTGACCTGTAGAGGGCAAATAATTAGCCCGCGAAAGATAAACAATATCACTTTCGCCACAGCTGATAACAGAAGTGCGTAATATACACAGATAAAACTGATTTACTAATTTATGTTGGATAAACAAGAAAATATCGAAGCACTGTGATGCAATTACATAACGATTAGGACCACGTGTCCATGTACTTAATTCGTGGTTTTATTTTTTATTTTCGTATATATCATAGATTATATACATTTTAGATCTGTTAAACCACCATTGCGTGCTTTTTTGACATTAGGAAAGTGTTAATTTTGTGAATTACTCATCTGTGTGATTTACTTAAGCCAGGGTATTTTGTGATATCGTTCGCTTCTGTAATTGGGCCTCTCGGCTTGTTGAAACGTA
The DNA here is from genome assembly GCA_016648135.1 of Agrypnia vestita. Lineage (NCBI taxonomy): Eukaryota > Metazoa > Arthropoda > Insecta > Trichoptera > Phryganeidae > Agrypnia > Agrypnia vestita. The sequence goes on from JADDOH010007477.1 coordinate 23,659, forward strand.
AAAATATTTTTGAGGGGACTTTTAATTTGACATACCCCACATTCGGCTGCACTCTGAAAATAGCGAGATTGTTATTTGATGGTTGTTTCCCCAACACTCAAAAATAAAAAAACGCCAAGCATCTATAAAATATTGATATTTCACTCATTGTTACGAATAAGTATTGGTGTTAATTTTATATTTGAACCCTTGGGAGTAGATACATGTGTGTAAAACAAATTACCGATCGAAGATTGTAAAAACATATTTAAAGAAATGACCAAAAATCTTGATTCAAAATTGGTAAACGAATTGTTAAAAATATTAAATATTTGTACAACCCAAAATTATTTCTGTTATTTAGATAAGATATATTGTCAAAAAGATGGACTAGCTATGGGTCAACCATCCAGTCCCCTATTAGCAGATATATTCATGAATTCTGTAGAAAATAATTTATTTAATTCTAAAAATAGTTTAGTAAAAAATGTTCTTCTGTGGTATAGGTATGTCGACGACATATTTTGTGTATGGACAGGCACAGACAGACAACTACAACAATTTCTCACATTTATCAATACACTACACAAAAACATAAAATTCACAATGGAAACAGAATCAGACAGAACGCTCAATTTTCTTGACCTAAACATAAAAAGAACAAGCAATAACACATTTTCATTCAATATATACAGAAAACCAACATTTACAGACAATATTATACACCAATCTTCACATCACCCAATATCTCATAAAATGGCAGCATTTCATTCTATGATAACTAGATTAATATCAATACCATTAAGCAAAGAAAATTTCCAAAGAGAATTAAAAACAATACAAACAATAGCACTCAACAACGGCTACAAAATAGATACAATACAAAAAATTTTAAATAAAAAAATCCAAAGAAACATAATAAAAAAATATATATACAACTCTTTTACCAAAGACACACACAATAATTGGCGAAAAATACTTTATATAGATACAATATCATACGATATTACCAGAAAACTACCAAATAATATAAAACCAGCTTTCTACACGGACAATACAATCGAAAAACAATTGAAGAATAGTAAATCTAAAAATCCTAACAAATTACACTGTAGTGGTATTTATAAACTAGAATGTGGAGATTGTGAGATGTCATATATAGGAAGGACAGGCAGATCAATTGAAAAAAGATTCAAAGAACATAAAAGGTGCCTCACAAATCACAATTTTTCAGAATACGCCAATCACATTATAGAAAATAACCACACTTTCAGCAATACAAAAATACACATCCTACATAAACAGACATACGGCCTTAAACAAAATAATTTAGAAACACTTGAAATTCATAAAAACATAAACACAACAAATAACATAATCAATAATCAAATACAACCCTTCACATCACCCCTTCTTACAATGTTCCCGATCTCCCACCACTTAGATACCCCCTCCACTTCTACCGAATCCACAACACTCACACCAGACAACCATTCCTACATACCTCAGTGGTCTATATTCTGTGAATTCACCTGATGAAGGAAACGGACGTTTCCGAAACATGTAGTGAAACAAGTGGCTTAAATATAAGTGGAAAAAAACCAAGTTGATTGTTTTATTTCATTATTTATAAAACAAATTCGATTTCTTCCAACTTTTGAAATACCTAATATTAATAATTCAAAACAAAACTTCAAATTGCAATGACTAGTTTGTGTGATGATAGAAATTTTGCTTCGCTATCAAATACACACATACCTACACAGGTCATTTTTAAGAACACCCAGACATCGCTGAGGTCCGATATTTATTATTTATATATAAAAGTGTAACAAAATATTGATGTAAACAATGACATTTAGCGATGGTTTTTAACCGGTTACATACTAATTGAGGTTTGTATCTGATTGTGTCGATAATTGGTGTCTGATTTTTCGCATTTCGACGGGCAACCACCGGTAATTTATAACAGTTGTATTTCAGTTATCAATCATCAATACAATCAGATACAAATCTAAAATAACTATACCGCGTGTAACCAGTTAAAATAACGGTCTGACCATCACCAATGACTGTTCGTAAGTCACGAATAACTTGACGCAACCGAGCACAATTGGATATGCTATTTATTATTTTGGAGCAAAACCCGTATTTCTAAGTACTTGTTTATTTAAACGGGGTGTAATAATACATTCTATATCAGGGTTTAAGTTTAGTTTTAAATAAATAACTGTCATTAATGTCACTAATTTAATAATTATTTTCATACGGATTCCTAATTATTTAAATAATTTACAATGAGCTCCTTTTACAGTAAACTAGATATACGTTTTTTCCTAAAGTAAATCATGAAGCCGAAGTAAGCTATTAAAAAAGAATTATTTTAAAATTTGGTCAATTAATTTTATTCCCAAAGGTATAGACTGCACTATGTATTTTGAACTGTGATTAATATTCGAAGTTTCGAAACAAAAATTAGAATATGGAATTTTGTATCGATTTTCAAGAAATGCTTTTATTTCGAAAACTAACGATTTTTACTAAAATTATGTATATTTTGATATTCTAGTCAGTGATGAATTGGTCTATGAGCCCATTTGTCTATTATATTGTACATATTATACGACAAACAATAATTTTGTGCCCTGGTCTAACAATACAAGAAGCGAAGCAGCTTAACATACCGGACGTCCATATCTATGGTAATCCACGAACGGGACCTTGTAGTGATATTAAGCACCTATTTTATTTAGAATCGTACAAGCGACATCTATCAAATGGAAAACAAATCGTTTTCCTCTATCTGCCTGTTATCAAGATACCGCGTCAAACAAAACGCGGTTATAGTTTTCTTCGACAGATGGCGACACTAGTATAAAATTACACACCTATTTTTCGAGACCGGAAAATCTTTCAATTCTCCTAACCTGTTGAGCATATAAAGACAAAGTAGTTAGTGAATGAATATATCGACGGTCCCTACATATGTAATAATCTGCGAAAATTTGATTTTCGTCTTAGTATCTTAAAGTATGTATCAAATTTTCTCTACATTTTTGGATAATGTTAAAAAAAAGTTTAATTTTCTATTATGTATGTTTTTATGAAACCGTCGGTATATTATTTAAACTAACTTTTTCGAAATATTTGCAAAGAGTATGGAATAGTAAATATACTAAGAATAAATAAATATGTAAACTTATGGATGCCTGAATTTTTTTATTTATGTCTTTATTTAGTTAAAAATACAATTTTGTCATAAACTAATATTAACCAAGCATGTTTTCTCTTTTATATGATAATTCTATTTTATTCAGAGGAATGACGTCTGTATTCCTTCTCGAACATGTTGATATTTCTCTGATTTTTTCACATTTTCTGGTAGATTATTTTATTCCTTTCGTCCTTTTTGATTATAATCAGTTTTGTAAATTTATTTACCAATTAGTTTGGAATTCTTATTACGTTTGTATTTCTTGTATATATCATTAATATCTGTGCTTTCATGTCATTTTATTTCAATTTAAATTTTTTTCAAAAGTATTCTGGCATTTTGTCATTTTAAATTTTCTATGAGTAGGTATATGAAAAATTCCTTGTTTTGCAATGAGCCAATTTAAATTTATTAAGATCTTTTTTCCGTTTTAGTTTAATGTGTATGTAAGTAAAGTTTTAAATTATTAATATTAACTTCGCCGCCGATCTGGATTTCTTGTGGAAAAATCTCAGATGTGAAATTTAACACTCTCTTCTTAATCCAATCGAGCTGAAATTTTGCACATCAATGAATGAATTTTTTCATGAATTTGGGGTCACACGTACACACACGCATACAAAAAATGCAAATTTATCTCATATGTTCTGGCATGTACCTACCTACTTTCTGGTAATATTCTAAAATGATTTAAATTATTACTTTAGCAGATGAAGCAGGCAGATGAAGGACTGGAAGGACCATGTCGAGAGAATGGACCAGACAAGGCTTCCCAGAGCCGTGATGCGCGGGATTCCAGAGGGGCACCGACCGCCAGGGAGACCACCAAAGACATGGAGAGAAAGCTGGACTGACAGACATTTATTAAAAAAAATCTTACTTTCAGCCACTTTTTTATTTATTTTACTTACCTTCATGAAATAATTAATGAACAGCAAAGGCTACCTCAGAACAGATATTTATCCTACCTAGCATATTACCTATCTTATATTTATATGTATATATGTGTATATTAAGCGTTTATACATATTATCTTATATTTATACGTATGTATGTGTATATTAAGGGGGTATTCTAGTCTAGAGACACGAAACAAAGAATAATTTTTCATACATTTTTTTAACATTAATTTATTTATGTTTTAATAATACACCAAAAATAAAAATAAATTCAAAACTCGAAAAGTTATCGGCTGATAAAGTGGGGGGTCCTAGCGTGCTTGGTTCCGACCCTTGTGGTCATCTGAAACAAAAAAAAATAACGGGTTCTTAATAAGTAAAGATGTCGCTATCGCCCCTATCTCGGAGATGCAAAAAAACACAAATTTAAAAAAAATGCCAACCGTTTGAAAAAAAAATCTTTTTTCACATTTTTTTTAACAGTTTAATTTTCTTTTTAAATTGTAAAAATAAAAATTTCGACTTTAATCTGCTAGGGGCTATAGAGGAATTTACAAAAAAAGTTCACACAAAAATTTAAATAAATCGGTTTAGTAGAACTTGAGATATCATGCACGCCAGCTTGAAAAATGTAGTTTCTAGATAAACGCATTTAAAGTTTTGAGTAAAGTTACATATTTTTAATCGGCGATTCCTGCTCCATACAATGGAATTTCCTCCATTTCAAAATGTTCATATTAGTTAAATATAAATAAAGTATAAAAAAGGTTTTATGGGGTAATCCATCCGCAGATAGTCGGGCAACATCTATCCTCTTTTGTTTTTTCTTGCCGTGTCACCGAAATTGCTGTATCTCGGTAAATAATTGGAATTTTGAAAAATTCTTTTCAGAACATAATTTTGAATGTCTTAACTTACGAAATATACAAAAAAAAAATTTTTTTGATTTTTTTAAATTTCTAGACTAGAATACCCCCCATAAGCATTTAATTTTCATTTTCATTTAATTTATCGGCATTGAAATGAAAAGTAATGTTTTTATATATGAAATTTGCCCATTTAAGAATTATTTTTCTACCAGTGAACCTTTTCCAAGTAAAGTATATCGTAGTTTCCAAGGTAAAAACGTTGATAGGATGTCATTATTTCTCTCGAAACTGGTGCGCATTCAATTGAAGGAAATTTTAAACAGCTTTTTAATCACTAGGTCTGCTTTTAACCGCGAAAATGTCATCTATGACTTTGCTTTTTTTTAATCTCCCACACAGAATCTTTTCGTGGGAATACACACTTATTTTAGGTCAAGGCTGTCCACTATTATCTTCGAGATCTGGCAGAACGGGGGCGTTGAATGCCTGCAGCCAGTCTTCCAGGGTGATGGCCAACTTAAGGTAATTTTAGTAGTTTATTAACATAGATCATTCAGTAATAATGACTCACTTCTTTTATTAACATATGAAGGTAAATATACCATGTAAATATACTAAACTGATCCAAATTGGTACAATTAATCTTGTTTTTCTTGTGTTTATCGCTTAACAAACTGCGATCAAGTTGGTACTAAACATCCCAGACCATTAACAGCCAGGATATATTCCTATAGAGCCTCTGATGATTGAATTCATTCATTTCAAACCTGTCAAACTTAAAATGTCAAAACTGGCGGCATTACAATGTTATACATAACTGTCAAGATAATAACTAACTAACCATCACGCCGTTTCCCCGCAGGTGTAGGCGTAGAGGATAGAACGTCATTTTTTTTTCTATTTTGGCGCACCACTTTTGCTTCGGCTACATTCATACATTTCCTCGTGCATGCTTTACCGTTGTTGAGGCTTTTAACAGGGCCATCCTCCAATACTTGTACAATAATCTGATCATGCCAGCTCTTTCGCGGACGTCCTCTATTCCTTTAACCTTCAACACTTGCCCTGTATATTTTCTTAACCATTCTTTTCTCGCTCATACGTTCTACATGACCAAACCATCTCTGCACTCCTTTCTTTATTCTATCTACCACAGTTGGTTCAGAATACGGCCGTTCACACATCATAGTTCAGAATACGGCCGTTCACACATCTTAGTTCAGAATACGGCCGTTCACACATCATAGTTCAGAATACGGCCGTTCACACATCTTAGTTCAGAATACGGCCGTTCACACATCTTAGTTCAGAATACGGCCGTTCACACATCTTAATTCAGAATACGGCCGTTCACACATCTTAATTCAGAATACGGCCGTTCACACATCTTAATTCAGAATATGGCCGTTCACACATCTTAATTCAGAATACGGCCGTTCACACATCTTAATTCAGAATACGGCCGTTCACACATCTTAATTCAGAATACGACCGTTCACACATCTCAATTCAGAATACGGCCGAATATATCTTGAAATGTAAGTCTTATTAGTTGAAGATTTCTGATTTCTGCTGGATCCTCATTATTCTCTGTTGGACTGAAGCTTAACTTTTTTACACATGATTATATATGTTGTATTTTGTATTGCTTTTCGCAGCTTCTTTTAAGAATTAAATTATCTTTTCAAATTCTGCAGTTATTCCAAAAGTTATTCCTAAAAGAATGGCTAATATTTTCTCGCTTCGTATTACCGGATGTAGAGGGAGCCGAGTTGGATCCCGGTCAAAAAATATTCGTCTCATCAGGTGACCAACCAGTCATGAGGCGTTCTCGAGCCGCGCGTTTATCGTCACTCAAATCAAAGTGTGTATTTTGGGTTCGCCATTACCTCCAACGATCTGCATTACGTGCTGCATGGCACGTACTATTTAACCGTGTTTTCAGAAACCACTTATTTATCGATTTGCTTTGTCAGTTCGCAGATTATATAAATTGTTCGAGCATCCATGGCGGGCATTGTATTTTGAAAATCGTGGACAACCTCAAAAATGTTTGACAAGTCCGAAGCTACATTTTTCACTTTCTTATTGCAATTTGCAATTTCAGAACAGAATTCTGTTTCAATTTTTAAAAAGCAAATTTATTAATCAATTAGAAAAGACATATAGAAAAATAAATTCAAAAAATATGTGGCTGCTACCGGGATTCGAACTCGGGATCTCTTCCTATTCGGGGCAGGATAGGAGGAGATCCGTTGATTGATTGATATTTTTTTTTTTACTATTAAGTGCTTATGAATGAACTCAGTATCCTTAGTATGTCAGATGTGTAGAGGGAAATTAATAGACTTAATATTTAAGTTGACAGACCTGATCTTCTCTCTAAAGAATGTCTCAGAATTCCACTAGAGATGCGAACACGAAATACACGTCCCATCAATATTACTACTATTCTCAAACTAAGCCAAAAGTCTGTGCTATGACTAACTTTCTTGTGTTCTAAAATGGGGCTCGAACCACCGACCACCAAATCACTAGACGAGCGTCATAACCACTACACCAACAAGCTATTCAAAGCGTTCAAAGGATATATTTATTTACGATAATACGCGAACAAACTTCCACATACACTCATCACTGCCTAGACTACACAAACTGGCTAATGAGAATAGTGAGTTTGCAATCTGCAAGACGGTTGAGGTTATTTTAGATTAGGTTTTTTTGAACAAAATCTAGAAATAGGAATACAATAAGATTATCATGTAAGAAAAAAGTTTTACACGCAATCATTTAATGCACAGAGGATTAAAAATATGTGATGAGATACCGGAAAATATGAAGAATGATATAAGAAAATATAAGCTGAATGAATTATATACTGTGAGAGTTTTATGTTTTTTAAATGTAAATTTGTAGTTACTAATAATTAAATGTAAATTGTATAAAAAAGATAGAAAAATATTAGTTAATACACAAAATGTAATATTACCTTACTTAAGAAATAATTTAAAAAAAAGGTTTTTGATTTAACTACAAAATGAAGGCATGCGGCAACACACACCAATTAGGGTCCCTCGAAACTAAACGTTAGTTAGGTGTAATGTAACACCAATTTGCAATCAGAGATTAGATTATACAAACTGAAATGACATGCGAACACATGTTGATAAGATAGTTCAGATAAAAAAGGCGCCATGAGCCTTTCAAATTGGTTTTTATTTTATTTCATTTAGAATTCCGACACCTTGGATGACAAAATATTGTCACGTGGCGTTGCTGCGGGAGGCACATGAAAACACTGGAGATTAATTAGCGATTTATTCATTATTCAATGTACAAAGTCACTTAACACGAATTAAACTTAACGCTATTATTCAATGTACAAAGTCACTTAACACGAATTAAACTTAACGCTATTATTCAATGTACAAAGTCACTTAACACGAATTAAACTTAACGCTATTCTTTAATCTACATTATTTCCTAATATATTACTAGTCTCCAAACACGTTATTATCTCCGAATAACACTTATTTATCGCTCATAGAATATTCAATTCTCGCGCATTGAAGACGCACTGGTTTATTTCGCCAATTAGGTAGGTACTCCGCTCGATTATTTCGCTTCGATTATCTCACGACTGGCCACCCTGGCACACCGAACGACCTGTCAAAACACGACTCCCCGCCGCGGCGTAGTTCCGGTATTTATACCTACAAAAGCTGGTTTTATGGAGCTTTCTTGTTTATTCTAGTGTTTAAAAGAAGGTTTCCGTCGCTTCTCGGTTGTTCCAGGCATTTTTCGAATGATATAGATCATCCTAGATTGCTATAGGCCGTTCTCGATCCCTCGATAGTGTTGTGACATATTACAAGGGATTCGGACAGTGTGCAATTCCTTTTTAGCATCTCGATGCAATATATTAGGGTGTACAAAAATACCTTTATGTTAATTATGTGAATCAACTAGATGAACAAACAGAGGGTTAATATATTATATACAACATAAATAACAGAAGCCAGTAAAACAATAAACTACATATTATTGATGGATTCGGCGTTAAAATTGTAGAGATTATTCACGATGATCATTAAATTAGGTTAAAAGTTAAGAAAAACATTAGCTTCGTTACCTCTACGTGAGTTTAATAGTATTGTCACGGGTCGTGGATTTGGGAGGCAAATTAAAACAAATGTAAATTAAGTAACGATTTATTAATTAGTAATTAATTATTTATAGTTATTTATAATATAGTCATTTAACACGAATTAAATTAATACACTACTCTTAAATCCAAACTATTTCGCAATCATTTATCACTCGTCTCTGAACTCTTTATTATCGCTGGTTAACACTTTATTTAACATTCGCTGGAACATTTCATTTAATTCTACTTATCTTAGAAGTCGCCCTCGTTTATTTTGCCTATTACTTAGGTACTTCGCTCAATTATTTCTCTTAATGTCTGTCGCTTCCATTATCGTATTTTAAACCAGTAGAAATGTAAAAAAAAATCAATTGCGCAGCGCCGTGCTGCTTTATATACGCGATACCGTGATCTTTCGAACTCTCGAGAAGATTTTTTTCCTTTCTAGTGTTTAGGAGAAGGTTACCGTCGCTTCTAGGCTGTTTCAGGCATTTTCGTAATGTTGTGGATAATCCTAGAGTGCTATAAGCTGTTCTAGAGCATTCTATAGTGTTGTTCCAAAGTGGCGTGTTACAGGGTATTCCTTCTGCTTACCATTTGGTTACCATATATTAATATTTTATCCAGTACTTATGTTTCGAGAAAAACAGAATCGAAAGGTGAAGTATAATTATTAAGTTTAATACTTCACCTGTCGATGAGATATTCTGTTTCTCCTGAAATTGAAGTATTAAAATATAAATATATTTTTAACTCACGTAGTGGTAACAAGATTAATAAATGTTTTTCACCTAGTTTAATGATCATCAATAACTACATTTTTTTAATATATATATATATATATTTTTATGTTTGTTTAACTGTCTCCAGAAAAGTTAAAACTTGTGATTGGGGACAGGAATAGGTAAATGATGCATACATAATGTTAGAGCATGAATGATAAGTATGTGCATCCCAGACGACTTAAATAGTGGACGCCAAACTCTGAGGTCAGCCAGTACTTCAGCCGCAGGAAGGGTTGTAGAACCGACCATCCACTACCAGAAGGCATGTTTAGTGAACGGGCACTTGCGGTGGCGGGCCCAAAGTCGTGGGACTCTCTTCCCTCCGTAACACGGAACAGTGCATCAAATTAAAAAATACTAGTGTAGGACTAAACGATGTTAGAGTAAAGCGCCCTTGAGGTGATTTTTTTACGAAAATGGCGCTATAGAAATTATCCTTTTTTATTATTATTATTATGTATAATTAATAAATGGAATAGCGTAGAGAAATATAAATATGAAAAATTAATATAAATAACCAAGTATACAAATTATTTTCGGAGTACAGTTATTTTTTAAATTCTAGCAATTTTTTATTTTGATTATGTATTATTCTTTTTATTTTATGTATTTCTTGAATTTAGTATATTGTTCTTCAGTTCTGAAATTCAATGGTAAATTATTGAAAAAAATATAACATATATTAATTCAATATAAAAATACTAGATAAATACATTTCAGAGGAAGGAGAGGGAGGAAGATGGAATGCGGTTGGGATTAATAACTGTGTGATAATAATTAAAATATGTTAAGGGTAATTATAGTGTATGTGATGACGCGTGATCTGACTGCTTTGATTGTGGTGTTGAATAAGTCAACATATATTTTAATAAAATTTATATGTACCTACAATTAAGAGCATATATATTTTCTAATTCAATTTTAGTTTTATAACAATTTTATCTACTCTATTGAAACTATAAAATACCAAACATATATCGCTGTGCCTCCCTTAAAAGTGCAAAAAGAAAATTTGAAATCATATTTTCAAATAATACTGTTATAGTGTCTCGCCGCCAGCTTTTAATCGATAGCACTTGATGGATATTTGGAAAAATAAATAAAGCGCTATGTGTCTTTGATAAATATATAAAGTGTCTATACAATTATTGGCGTGTGGCATTACTTACTTACTTACTTACTTACCATCACGCCGTTTCCCCGAGGGGGTAGGCAGAGAGGATAGAGCGCCATACTCTTCTGTCCTGACATAAACTTTCGCTTCGTCTACATTCATACATCTTCGCATGCAAGCTCGACGGTTGTTCAGACTTCTAACAGGACCATCTTCCAGTATCTGGTTAATCTGGTCATGCCACGTCTTCCGTGGTCGCCCTCTTTTTCTGGCGCCGTCAACACTTGCATCATATATCTTTCTTACCATTCTTTCCTCATTCATTCGCTCAACATGCCCAAACCACCTGAGCGACCCTATTTTTATTCTCTGTATTATGCTACGATCAGCTTTACATTCATTCCTAATATCTTCATTCTTTACTCTATCATACATGGATTTACCACACATACATCTAAGGGACCTCATCTCCACTGCATTCAATCTACTTTCGTTCCTCTTCTGCCAGCTCCAGGCTTCACTTCCATACATTAGTGTCGGTACCAGAACTCCATTATGTACCGCCAGTTTTGCCTCGGTAGACATATTTCTATTAGAAATTATTGCATTCAAAGCACCGTTCACCCTATTCCCGGCAGTCACTCTCCTCTCTATATCTTTCTCAACATTCCCTCTTCTATCGAACATACTTCCCAAGTACACAAACTCATCTACTTGTTCCAAACATTCATTGCCTACTAGTATTTCACACGTTGTCTTACTTTCCTCCTTCTCGAATACCATTACTTTTGACTTCTTTACATTCATAATAAGGTCACTTTCCTTGCATACATCATACATTATGTAATGTATATGGCGTGTGGCATTATATAATGTAAAAAGCGTGTAATATGTTTTACGTCAAACGTAGTATTATGATATTTGATTATTATATAGTAATTCAAGTAAAGTAATAGAGTAGGAGCTAGTCACCGCGAGACTTGCTTATAGTATCAAACCTGAAATATTTTCTGTACATGTACACTGTAGTAGCTAAGTTTGGATATTATGACATTCAAAAGATCACAGGTAATACAACAACAAACAAGGTACAAAAAAATGTGTAAGTAAAACGTCTAAATATAAGGTTTCAGATAATATTGTTAAGTAGTGGCCAGAACAAAATATATAAAATTCAGATTTGTTACTATAATATAAATGCCATAATTATTTATAGGTAAGAAATGACCCGCGAAAGTGTCTGGTAGTGATTAATATGAGTGTATAATACTGTTCTGTTAAACATATTAAAAAATCATATTTCTTATTTTTACGTTTTAATTACTCATTTTTTGTACCTGTATTACCTGTTTTCAGGGGCGTGCAGTGGAAACATCGCCGCGTGACTTTTACGTAACCAATTATTTGGAAAAAAAAATTGGAATATAACATATATTTCGTAATATTTCTATCACTATTGTTATCATAGCATTCATATTTTGATATATCATAAAAATCTGCAGCATAAATATTTGATTTCTATTTTTTTTCATTACATACTTTTACAAAAAAGTCATGCCTCAATGTTCCTACTGCACGCGCCTGCTTTTTGTCTACCAAAATCCCCCGAACTTAAATGTCATAATATCCCGACATTTTTACCTACCACAGTGTACATATACGGAAAATATTTCAGGTTTGATACTATAACACTGTAAGTCTGGCGGTCGCTGGCTCTTGGTCTATAAATTATCATCGACCAAAATCATCAAACATAATAATTTAGTTGTCTGTCCATCTGTCCGCCCGTCTGTCTTCTGTCTGTCTATCCATCCGTAACTTCGTGTAACATCCGTAATTTAGTTCGAATTCACGGATGTTACACGATGTTACTAAAAAAAACAAATTAAATTGCCGGAGATGGGGCTTGAACCCCGGGCCAGCAAACCCGAACCGGCCGCCTAGCGCATGTTGCTACCGCCGCCTTTCCGTGGACCGCCAAAAAGGTACTATAAATATATACTAGGGCCTAGCAAAGACGCGAACCAATGTTCCGTAATTTTTTACGGCTTACAGCTAGTTTTTTTTAATATTTAGAGAAAAAAGTCCAGATAAATACCACAAGCCACGTGTTATAATAAGAACTAATGTGTTAATGTGTTATATCTCTAAAAAACTATGATGATAAATTATTAAGTTAAAAACCTGCAATACCTGTATGAAAGAGTAAGTCGAAAACTTTATGTCAGCCGATCTTGTGCGAAAGCATACACGCTGAGTAAACTGTCAATATATCCAATTCATACACTGTCATTATAACTAATAAGTAAGATAAATATTGCTCTAAGATTAGACTCGAGTAATAACGCAATTGGTATTCCCAGAAAAGTATTGTACCTGCCTGTGTAATCAATCGAATCGGTCGTAAATTTACGACGCAAAGGTTAAGGATTCTTTTTGGGATCTGCGTTTCTTGCATCCTCGGAACGTGATCCGCCTATACAGGTGTCTCATAGCTAGTAGCAAAATTTGTACTGGTGGATTCCTGTCTTAATAGTGAGACGAAAATGTTCAAGCAACCATTGTTTGATATCAATAATTATGGAGATATGTTATATAAAGTTTTGCATTTATTTTTCGATATTTCTGACTTATTTTTTCGAGAAATTTGACTTACAGTAACTTATATTTTTACATAATACCCGCTCGAGCGCCTATCAATCATGTATATGTTTTAAAATTTCGATTTCAAACGAGTCCGTACAAAATATAATAATAATAATAATAATAATAATAATAATAATAAATAATAATAATAATAATAATAATAATAATAATAATGATGATGATGATGATGATGATGATGACGATGACGATGACGATGACGATGACGATGACGATGACGATGACGATGACGATGACGATGACGATGACGATGACGATGACGATGACGATGACGATGACGATGACGATGACGATGACGATGACGATGACGATGACGATGACGATGACGATGAAGATGACGATGACGATGACGATGACGATGACGATGACGATGACGATGACGATGACGATGACGATGACGATGACGATGACGATGACGATGACGATGACGATGACGATGACGATGACGATGACGATGACGATGACGATGACGATGACGATGACGATGACGACGACGATGACGATGACGATGACGAAAACGATAACGA
>JADDOH010007478.1:0-111757 GCA_016648135.1 Agrypnia vestita
CTAATATTTGGAGACGGAGAGAGCGAGAGCAAGAATCCAGGCCTCTGCGGAGTCACAATGGTGGACAGAGTGAGAAGTGCCGGCATAAGACACACGCTCGGCATGGAGCCCCTGCTCCTACACACAGAAATGAGGTGGCTTGGACGTGTGCTAAGAACGCCAGAGGAACGAGTACCAAGTACGCTCTTGGCAAACCCGGAAGGAAGACGACCGGTAGGTCTCCCCAACTTGGGTGCAATATATGAGAGCAGCTCAAGACAGGGGAATATGGAGGCACCTTGTCGAGTCTTTGGGTCCCCGACCCTACTAGGACAAGGGAATGAAGATGATGATAATGAAAGGTCTGATACATAAATAAGTACGTTCCATATATTTTGACTGTCGGGCCAGCAATCACCATTATAACAAATCTTGTTATCCTGAAAATAAGTGGGATTTTTTTTTAACACAACACTTATCAATGCTTTTTGGAGACTAAATATTTTGATTAGCTTGTTGGTCTTGTGGTTAGGACACTCGCCTCGTGATCCAAAGGTAGCTCCAGACTAGAAAGTTAGTCCTATTTTAATAGTACAAGCGTTTAGCTTAGTTTTTTTTTTGGCGTCCTTGATTTGACTGTATTGGTTTCAATAAAACACTATTCCACACAAAGGTCTACGACACCAACATAGGTTATTTCTCTCCTCTACCTAGAATGCTAAACCAGTACAACGACGTCACGCCATGTAACCCCAACATCGACATATTTCACATGACACAACCTCAGTTTAAGAGAGAAATTATATCGCTCCTGAGCGAAAATAGTTTGAGCGTGTAAGACGGATTCTTCGGAAATCAACCTAAACAAAAATTTTATAGCCACAAAGCGCGGGTACACATTTTCTGACTTAGTTGACCTGGGAGCCTACATGCCTATTATGTCGTGCGGAGAATGTGAACTTCGTTCATCTTATTGTACTATACTTATATTGTATAATGTATTAATGTTTTATTTTAATGTATCATCGTAAATTGTAACTGTACTAATCACCTTGTCCTAAATGACTATCCATTAGGGTCATTCTGACCTGTCGATAGTCTGTAAATTAAAAAATAAAAAATGAATAAAATAAAAAAAGGCTATTCAAGTCTCAAGCGGCGGATATCCTGTCCAGTTCAGCCGGCGACGTGTTTGGTCTGGGCGCTTGAAATTCTTTTGAAATCGGAGACGCAGAACAAACATGGAATGACGCAGAACAAACATGAATTATCGTGTTCATTCAATGGACAAACTTGCACGTAACATGACACTTGTTTTGTGCTTTGCGAAAATATTGTAACGAAAGAATTGTCGTCCGTCTTGTAATATGTCACATCTCTTGTAATATCTTGTAGTCTTAGTAGTTCTTCATTTACTACTACAGTAGATACCGAAATATTACGCACTTCATCCAATTCAATGAACTACTTGAAGTGACCTAATTGTAATACTACAAATTTGTGCATGTAGTCTACTTCAATGAGCTATCTCACATGAAGTGCTACTTCAAAACTTTACTACTGCAGTATTTTCAAATCCATGGGGGGATACTATAAATGTATACAATGGGCTTAGCAAAGACGCGAAACAATTTTCCATCATTTTTGACAGGTTACAGCTAGTTTATACATAAAAATGTAAAAATATGATTAATCATTCTCGGTACCAAGTATCTGGCTTTCGGTACCTGTCATAACTTGTTGGTACTGAGTATTATATTTCGTTTCCCTTGATCAGATGCAAATTACTTTTAACGTTATTATTATTTTAACTGTCTTATGTTATTTTAAAAAAAAATTATTCTGTATATTTGTAAAAGCCCGTAAAGGCGTTAAATAAATAAATAAATAAAAATAAATAAATAAAATAAAATAAAAAATATGTCACTTTGGAACGAAACTATTTAGAAAGCCCTACAGCACTCTAGGACTACCCACAACATTCGGGAAACGCCTGGAACGACTTGCAAGCGACGGGAACCTACTCGCAAACACTAGATGTGAAAAGAACGTTCTCGAGGATTCGAAAAACCAACGTGTCGCGTATAAATAGCGGGGCAAGGCCGCGGCGCGTCGTTGTTTAATTTGACGTTTCTACCGATGCGACAAACCGTAGCGAAAACGGTTACCACCGCGTTGTAAACCGAGCGACAGATAATTAATTATTATGCGATAGTGGACAGAATTTACTCGAAAGTGTTACCCAGCGACAATAAAGTGTTCATAGACGAGTGATAAATTGCTAAATAGTCTCATTTAAAGAATAGTGTATTAATCAAATTCGTGTTCGGTGACTTTGGCAATTTATTAAAATAATTAATAAATCTTTACTTAATTTCCAGTGTTTTCTCTTGTTTCCTAAAGCCGCGTCCCGTGACAATATTCTGCAACATAAAGTGAACACTTATCTCATTACTTCTTCGTACATCGTGACTCACGATAATACCAAAATAGGGATGCGAGTTAGGCCGGCCGCACTTTGGATACGAATTATTACGTACGTATTCGTACGACTACTTTCGTACGTATTGGAGCGCGCACATTGACTGCGTCTTGCGTTGTCACGATCAGTTACTTCGCGCATTTCTCCAATGACGTTTGTGCCAAATGAATAATCTGTATCTTATGGAAAACTCTGTTATGGCAGACTTAAATAATGACAAATTTCATGACTATCTATCTAATAGATTCACAAATGCTGGGGAGAATCGAAGTGCAACGAGAGCTCATAACGTCGGAGAAATATTTAAAAGTTTTTTGTTCGAAGTACATAATTATAATTATACCTCACCTTCATTAAACCAAATTATTTAACTTACAGGTATCTTTTAGTTCTTTAGGGATTCTCCGCCATTATCTGCGCTGATGGTCACGTAGTTGAATCACTTTGGTCCCACAAACATTTGTGGTCATGTGTCAAATTGACAAAATTTTCAATATCCGTCGTACGAAATCGCAAAAATTTCCGAACAAATCCGGATCGTGTCGGACGTCGCATCTACACGTGCGTACGCGCACTACTAAATCGTGTACAGTGTGCGATGTTCAGTACTACTTGGAAGGTCAGGAATGTACTTGCGTATTCGTACGTATACGTACTATTCAATTTCGTACGAAAATGCATCCAGTGTGCGGCCTGCGTTATTGTTTTTCATTCTTGCGAAAGTGAACTGTGATTAGATTGCGCCGATTCTCCGAACTAAACAGAACTGCAGGGGTCCAGCTCCCTGGTGAGCCAGCACTATCTTGCTGTCTCGGTGATATAATAAAGGATGCGTGAGGAGGTGAGGTCATCGAGGATTGCAGTTAACAGTCGCGTGGGCAGATTGCTGGTCTACAGAGAGACCGCTCGATGCTAATTATTGACAGAGGCCCTCTTCAAAATTGTGTTTAATCTTGGCTAGTTTCCATAAAGGTAGTTTCCATACACATGCTTCTTTAGTGGCATGCTAATGAGCATGCCACTAATAAGCATGCCCTAACAACTGTACACACTTGCTCATTACTGGCATGCTTATTAGTGGCATGCTCATAATAAGCATGCCCAAAGCTAATAATCAAACACACATGCTTATTACTGGCATGCTCTTGTCATAGAATAGAGACGCTCTTGTTCAAAATGGAAACTTTGCAAACTGAAATAGAAAATTCAAGTGAACTAATAAATCAAAAAAGTTCCCGAGTTTCCATCCGCACATTTTTGATTTTAGTTTGCCTATTAATAAAGTTTCGTAAACATTATTTCTCACTATATTATTTTTACACAACGGTGACCGAGTATTCCACAGACATTCGTGATTCCTATAATAAGTCACGAAAAGTAATGTTTTATCATCCCCCAACGCGCCATATTTGTTTCATCTGTCGCGGACTGAGAAGATCGCATCGATAATACTAGCCGCAAAGCCCGCGAATGACATAAGCATGCTCATAAATAAGCAAGTCTGTTCACACATGCTCCAAAGATACCCCTTCTCTATGGTGAATGACAGTGGCATGCTTATAAATCAACCAGCGGTTGATTTTTGAGCATGCCACTAGGTGGCATGCTCATTTCTAGCAATGTGCGTACACACATGCTACTAATAAGCAAGGCCTAGAGAAGGTCGATACTGCGCATGCTCACGTGCCACTAAATAAGCATGTGTATCAGACGCCTTACTCTTTTTACACAAATTAATTAATGGCACTATCGACTGTCCTCAACTACTGGAACGTATCTGCTTGCGAGTTCCGTCTCGCATAATTAGAAGTCATGCAGGTTTTGCCGTGGAAACTGCAACTACTAACTATTTATTTAATTCCCCACTGCAAAGGCTTCCTAGACTAGCAAACAGATACGAGCAACTGAACGTCTTTGCCAATAACTGTATAATATTCAAACACATATTAAAAGGTGTACTGAAAGGTTACTGGTATTTGTCGACTTGGACTTAAATAATTGATTTGTATGTGTGTATATTTTATTATTATATTATAACTTTCAAAGCTTGTGCTATATCTTCTCTCTCTACATTATTACTTTTTTTGTTTTTAAATTTCTATTTTATTATGTTTTTCTTGTGTTTCTTGCTTTTTACTACATATTATATTTATCTTTATTTGTTGTATCTGTATTCTAAGTATTTTCTTCTCACTTTGTCATTATGTTTTTTTTTATTTAAAAATAATGGAAACCTAAGAGATTTATGGGTAACATTCAATATAAGAAAATATATTAATATAATTTAGATACAAAGGCATTTTTTATAGTTGGCAGAGTTTTAATATTTTTGTCACATCTGTTTTGAATTTGTCAGTGGTCAGTTGTTTTGTCTGTTGTGGCAAGTCATTGTACAGTTTTAGTCCGTTGCAAATTAGTTGGGATTGTCCTGTTTTTGTTTTGGCGTGTGTTATGTGGTAGTTTTGAGTCATTCTAGTGTTATGTTGATGTTTTTCTTGTATTTTGTCTAATTTTATGTCTTCGTCTCGTATTTCGCCAATTGCTAGTTTGTGAATGATTTTAAGTGTTTCGATTTTTGTAATGCTTTCGATGTTTAATTGTTGTGTTATACGATATACAGTTTCAGTTGGTGTCAGGTATTTCATTTCATTTACATGTATTATGTTTTTTTCTCTTCTCTAAACTATATTCCTATTGTGTTAATGTACACTGTACCTATCTTTTGTAAAAGCCCTATAGGGCATTAATTAGTAATAAAAAATAAAATAAATAAAAAAATAATATTACTATTTTATGTAGAGTCTCATGACGCAACTTCCTGAATACACGAATGCAAATACTTCGATCATGACCAGGAGAACATAGATCGGAAACCACACGCCTTTACCGCCTTTAAAAAAATTCTACAATTTTTATTATGTTTTCTAGGTAGAATTGTCTGGCTAATCTTTGACCTCTCTGGCCAAATTTTCGTATCCTGCGATTCATAATGAATTATGTTATATTTTATTATTTAATAATAATATTAATAATAATCTATTGTTCAAAAATCTTCATTTACTACACTGGACTAACTGACATAAAATTATTAGCTAGCATATTGAATTGACAAGATTTATTCTATAAATGAATAGGCACATCTAGTTTTTTTGTTGATATTGTAACAATTCTTCTACCGGACGTTGGCTATCATGTTGGCTATGCGGACTTTGTTTACTGCGGCCCGGAACAGCTCCACAGTAGACTGGCCAAACCACTGTCTCAAGCTTTTCAGCCATCAAGTCCTCCTCCTTCCAGGGCCCCGACTTCCGGCAATCTTTCCCTGCATTATGAGATGCAAGATCTCGTATTTCTCTGGATGTCTCATCACACGTCCTAGATATTGAAGTTTTCGGATTTTTATTGTTTTAATAACTTTTTTTCTTTATTCATCCGAGCCTTAACATCTTCGTTCGTAACTCTGTCCATCCAACTTATTTTGAGAATTCTTCTGTAGACCCACATCTCGAATGCCTCAAGTCGCCTTATCAGTTCTTCGGTAAGCGTCCATGCTTCCATTCCATAGAATACTGAAAACAGGTAGCATCTGACCACTCGAATTCGTAATCCTAGTTTGAGATCATGACTGCTGAACATCTTTTTCATGCCGTAACAATAGCAAAACAAATTTGTCAAAAGTAACAAAAGTTGATAATGCATTTTCGGTGCATTAAATTATAATAGAAAGTGAGCATATAAATAATTTAGTGATAGATCCAGCTTTGGAAATTATGAGTCAAGGTACAGAATAAATCTTTGGAATAGTTTTAGTAAAAAAAACTGAAATACAAAATCCACCATACATTGCATTTAATAATTTAATGCATACTGTGAGAAACAGCATTTTCAAGCACAATGTTGTACCATCGAAAGAAATACCTTGTTGGTTGATTAATTTAACCTGATGTTACGCAGGAAGGGGGAGGTAAGAAGCTGTAGCCATTCAGAGTATTTTAAGAAAGTCAAAAACTGTGTGAATTCTCGATGATAATGAGAAATCTTCTAAGATATTGGTGGCCTCAAAATGCAAAGCTACCAACAATAACAACATAAATAATAAATGAGCAATTCATAATGAATCGCTTATTTGTTGGATCATTTTTAATTTTTTACAAAAAATAAAAATTAAATCTTGACCACAAATTATAAATTAAATAACAACGCAAGATTGACAAGTAATTTTATTATTATAAATTCACGAAGCAAATAGAAAAGCATAGAATATTTCATTATTTAAACCTCGACCTAATTTTGGAATCCCGAAATTAAACCAAATCCTGAATGCTTTAGGTTTAGGACGTTATTATACCGGAATTCATAAATCTGGAAACTGGAATAGGATCCCGGATTCTCTGCTCCCGAAGTACTCCAAATACATAGAATTACATTATAGTAACAGTAACAATACTGCCATTATCCAATTGGAGAAATTGAGATAAACGTATTTATAACTGACCAGCTGGTCGTACCCGGCGTTGCACGGGTTAAGGTTAAGTAAAAAATAAGTTTGTGAGGGAAACAAAGTTTCCCTGTTCTCTAAAAAACAATGTTTCCATTTAATGTTAACATAATTTAATGTAACATAACTGTAATACTTATATATATGGTATCGCAGATTTTTTTGTAGATATTAAGGGTTAATTCGTACAAAAAAAGGCATGTTTTTGTGAATTTTTTGTGACAACACAGTTAAAATCTCTTTATTAAAACCAATGGTACATTAAAGTATGACATTTGAAGAATATTGTGTAAAATTTTCAAGAAGAAATATTAAAAAATACGGCAATGGCAGCAATTATTCGGACGTGTCTCGGAAAAAAGTAGAATTGCGGTGTCCATCATAACTCGGTGCTAGATCATCTGAAATCAAAAAATCAAAGTTTATTCGTTAGATAATAGGTTTTCCCAGGTAACGCTGGGAGGGTTTTTTGAAATTTCAATTTTTCAATTTTTTGGAACACTTTGAAGGGAAAAACGCGATTTTGTCAATAATTTCCGCAGCGTACGCGATATAAGATTTTTTTTTGATATTTTTTCACACGTTGGGTAACATTATCGAAGTTTTCGTACGAATACCTAACATTTTTGAAAATATTCTATAGCCTATGTTCATCAGGGATAATGTAGGATTCTAAATGTGAAAGAATTTTTCATATCGGTCCAGTAGTTTCGGAGCCTATTCAATGCAAACAAACAATCAAATCTTTCCCCTTTATAATATTAGTATAGATTTTGCAGCCCAGCGGTGATTTTAAAATTGATAATTCAAGAGCAGATGTCAATTTAAGAACCGGCAGTTGGAAATTGCCAGGATAATAATTTCACTCACGTCACTCTCTATTTTTATCAATTGGACATCACGGTCATCGCCGGCTATACCACTCGTTTATAAGTTTTAACTATTAACATTTATTAATCTAAAGTAAGGGAGCTCCCGTAAACCGCGTGACCTAATCAAAGGGGAGGGGGGTAGGTTGAATGCTATAGACGTACCACTATAACTTGGCGTGCGAGGGAGGGCGTCCCTGTCGCGTAACAGAAGTTGTCAGGGTGTAAATTTATTACACAATACATAATGTACAGAATGTCCGGTGACCGGTGTCGTATTAAATACAGAAATTTGGTCGGGCAGCACTAAAGAAACCGTGCAGTAATGGCGGCCGTTCTATCTGTCAAACTGTCAGACGGTAATATCGGTCCATTATTCGCTTTTTCAGCTTGGCAAAACTTTAATACTTCGTTGGCAATTGTTCTTGCACTATCCCGGACTGCTTAGGATGTTTTGGACATAATAATTCAGTGTATATTGGTAATCAAGATGACACAGCTCGCGCTCAAAGACGAGAATGAACTGAATGACAGGGCGAGGGGTTACCGCCGGGTGCGGGCGGGGCGGGTTTTAGTTCAAAATTCGCCGCACGCCAAGTTACGCTGGGCTACGTTAGGGGAGGGGTGGTGGTATTATTTTAATTTATTTGGCACAATTAAAACGGTACAGAATATGCGAACGATAAATCAGCGCAGACCGATAATTATAAAACAGTTTTGGTAAGAGAAAACAGCAAAATGTCTTCTGGAATTAATAGGAAAAAAACTACGTTCCATTCGGGAGGAGTCATAATAATATGTATACAAAAAGTGGATAAATAAATAAATGTTTAAATAAATAAAATAAATCTACACAACATATATGTGGGGTATAAAGGCAAAGGCAGCAATATCCAAATATTTCAAAAATTATTTTGAATGCAGTCACCGAGAAGTACTAATTTATAATATACTGATCTAAATTTTACATATCTGTATCTTCCAAAATAATGTTTCCTTTGAGTTTATAGGCTGTGTTTCCTATAAAATCTCGAATTCAGTACAATATAAATTAGCAATCCTCGTTGACTGCAATCAATTTTTTTTAATACCCTTGCTTGCTTTCATACACCACATGTGTAATATACGAGCAACAATATTCTTGTACATATAACTATTGATATTGAGACATTGTTGCTTGAACATTTTCTACTCATAATTTAGACATGAATCTACCTATTAAGTATTGTGGACTCGCTACGTTACACCCCGTATCTTTCTTACCATTATCTCCTCATTCATGCCTAAACCACCTAGGCAAGTCTTTTTCCATTTCTTTCATTGGTGTTTTAACGGTTCCACAATAACCGTTACTCGAGATCTGATTGCATCCATGATTGGTAACTGATGACGGGCATTCCTGTGCACTGCACAACGGTTATATCCCAATTACCAATCATCGATACAATCAGATTAAAATCTCAAATAACCGTATCATGAATAACCGGTTAAAATAACGTCCCAAATATTAATCAAATTCATAAAAAATTTGCGATACTTCAAATTCACAAAATGTATATCAATAATAGAACAATTGGATGTTTTAGTAATAGACCGAGATCAGCTGGAAAGATTTTGATACCTAAATGTAATACTAGCACAGCCCAACATCATTTCTCCTATCAAGGAGTATCATTCTTTAATACTCTTCCCAATGAAATGAAGACGGAAAAAATTATAGAAAATTCAAGACTAAATTGAAAATCTTCTACAACAAATCAAAATAACGCAATGAAAAAATCTTATCAAAGACAATATATATATATACACCTTTAAATGTTATTACAATACCTTCTTAATAATTAATTTTTATAACTTAATTTAATGTTTCCTTGTGTATATCTTATTTACTTAATCTAGTGTCTTACATTTTTGTTTTCTTGTATTGTTTATATCTTACTTACTTAATTTAATGTCTTAATTTTTATAACTTAATCTAATGTTTTTTTTGTCTATATCTTACTTTTTTAATCTAATGTCTTACACTAGCGATTTCATTAACAATAGATATATACATATATGACATTGCCCCCACTTTTAAACACGAGAAATAATTCTCATTTAAAAGTGGGTAAGCGTGTAATATAAATGTGTATTAATTATATTATATTGAATACACTCTTAGGCGTCTGATACACATGCTTATTTAGTGGCACGTGAGCATGCGCAGTATCGACTTTGACAGTGGCATGCTTATTAGTGGCATGTGTGTACGCACATTGCTAGAAATGAGCATGCCACTAGGTGGCATGCTCAAAAATCAACCGCCGGTTGATTTATAAGCATGCCACTGTCATTCACCATAGAGAAGGGGTATCTTTGGAGCATGTGTGAACAGGCTTGCTTATTTATGAGCATGCTTATGTCATTAGCGGGCTTCGCGGCTAGAATTATCAATGCGATCTTCTCAGTCTGCGACAGATGAAACAAATATGGCGCGTTGGGGAGATGATAAAACATTACTTTTCGTGACTTATTACAGGAATCACGAATGTCTGTGGAATACTCGGTCACCGTTGTGTAAAAATAATATAGTGAGAAATAATGTTTACGAAACTTTATTAATAGGCAAACTAAAATCAAAAATGTGCGGATGGAAACTCGGGAACTTTTTTGATTTATTGGTTCACTTGAATTTTCTATTTCAGTTTGCAAAGTTTCCATTTTGAACGAGAGCGTCTCTATTCTATAACAAGAGCATGCCAGTAATAAACATGTGTGTTTGATTGTTAGCTTTGGGCATGCTTATTTATGAGCGTGCCACTAATAAGCATGCCAGTAATGAGCAAGTGTGTACAGTTGTTAGGGCATGCTTATTAGTGGCATGCTCATTAGCATGCCAGTAAAGAAGCATGTGTATCTGTACCTTTAAGTTTGTACATTTAGCAAATAAATTTTATAAAAAAATTTAAAAAAAAAAACGTTTTGATCACTATAAATAAATATAAATATAACTGATTGAATATGAGCACAGCTGTTCTGGAACGTGAACCACTGCATATTATCAGTTCATTGCGTGAGAGGTTAGCGTGGGCCGCAGTTTATTATTCCTGGCCTGTGTGGGCTGGAGTGGCTCCATCCTAACTGCTCCATTCACTCTCTGGGTACCCGGTACTGGGCACCATCTGTCGAGGGTCCGCTTGGAATGTTTTGCTAGTTGTGCTCGAAGAGGTTACAATTATAACCTCTATTGCGCTCGTCCGCCCGGAATATCTTTCGGAGTAGGTCGCGACCTTTATCATTGAGATTATAATACGAAGACGCACCATACGGGCTTGCCACACTGCAACAGTTAGATCGTGCTGTGCGCGACCAAAATAAATTCTTCATCTTTCTTCTTTAGCAATCTCGTGGGACTCGAAAATCCGTCCCTTGATATCGCCCATATAAATAACTTGGTACGGATAATCCGCTTTGATCAATTTAATGTCGAACGGTTTCGATACTTTATGCATTTTCGTCAGGACAGGCGCACACTAACTGATCCATAAAATATAATATGAAAATGTACATAAATTGATGAGTGAGTGGCCGGAGTCATGACGGAATACGTATACTAAATAAATATTATTTTTGTTAAATTTAATCAGTTTTAATGAGATTTACTAATAGGGATTTTTATTTCCAACATTTCTAAATTATCTAGACCGAGATCTCTGGTGTTAATATGCTAGTCTTAGAGTGTGGTCTGTCTCTAAAAGATGGTGTGAAATTTCAAAAAAATTATTACTATTAAGGCATCTTCAATGTTCTAAATAAATTAAATCAATCCGTTAATTTTATGAATGTCGTAAAATTAAGGAAACTCTTGGCAAGGGAGACATCTGTTGGCTGTTTCAACATGGCCAATTTATGTATTTTTAGCTGAAAACACTTAAATACGAATCCATAAATCCGCACTCGGGCTCATAAAGTCGCACGATTCAATGTTTGCGCTATTTAATGTGAAACAACTCTCAAATGTCACCCGATATGATGTACACAGGTTACTGTTTTGACTCAGGCGATGCACCGGCAGCTGTCAGCAGGTGTCGCTTTATGTGTTTACCGTGCTACATGTCTTGCAAAAACGTCAGTTATCGCTACGTTATCTAAAGCTGGCACGTACACTGACTTCCCGCCAATGCAATTTTATTATACAGCAGCAAAAAAATCGTTTTATATTATTTTAACCAATTAAAAATGCAATGTTTTTAAAGGCACTTAGTATAACAATCTGTGCTATTCTAGCAGCATTGAGCAATATTGAGATGTCAAATCTTTATCCCAATCTTGACATGTGTGTATAATATTGTATTGCCGCCAATTTCGATGTTTTAAGTTTGACATGTTTGAAATGAACGAACTCAATCAATCGGAAAGCTGCCGCCCGGCAAATGCCGCCCTGAGTTTTATTTAATCATTTAGTTTTAAAATAATTAAAATTCTTACGCCACGTCAGTATTATGACATTTATAAAAAACTACGTCTTGCCAATAGTATGACAATTTACTGGAATCGTAAGACAGAATTTACTGAAATATTAGAGAATATGTGCCGATTACCGCGGCACGTATGATAATAAATTCTACAATTAATTCGATAAAAAACCGACGGGTTCAAACCAAACAGGGAATAAAACAAAACACCAGCCTGTATTTCGTATTATTTCGTAATAGTAGTAAAAACAAAGCAATAACAGTCTCTGTCACGCTCATAAGCTTGACCGCGTGCGAGAGAAACAGAGAGATTTTTCGAGATCCGTATGCAATGCGACTTCACCCCGTGCGCTTGCGCGGGTGACAGGGCGGGAAATATGTGTACATACCAGCTTTAGGGCCGGTTGTTTCAAGTTGGATTAAAGTAAGCGTTCTTTTAAAGCATAGATTTTTGCGTTCTCCACCAATCAGACGATCCGTTTTCGTAAAAATCTATGCTTTAATCAACCGCTTACTTTGATCGAACTTGAAACAACCGGGCCTTAGTCAAATGACCTGTAGCGTGGATTAATAATAAATAGTAGTGATGTAACGAACATTCGCATTCGCACTCGCGAATATTCGCATATTTTTGCATATTCGCATTCGCAAAGTTCAAGCGAATGTTTTGCGAATATGGACATCAGAAAAAACATAATATTAGGTTAATAAAAAATCCATTTATTTATTATTTTTTTATTATTAGAAAAAGTAACTTTACCTCGTAATCACATTATCAGCCTTCACTTTACCTTATCATTTGGTATCATTTATTCACCATTGGGTAATAAAGCTTATGATTCCAGATCACTACTAAATAACAATCAACTTCTCATTAGTTTAGAAAACAAAAAATATAATAATGCAATGTAAACAAACAAAAACAAATTCTTCTCTGAAACTTTTATCAGTCTTTACATAAGTTTTTAACGTTAGGTAATCATCTTCTTGAACAAAACTAAAAACAAAAATCAAACAAAAACTATGTTCTTCATTTACAAGCTATAAATAATTTATGTTTTATAAGAAAACACTTTAAACAAACAAAAACAAAAAGCTTGATTGGATCACGAGAAAAGGGTTTAAAATGGATCCAAAGTTTTTTCGTCAGACAAGAAGACAAGCAGACGCCACGAGTTAATTATAAAGGGAGTAAAAAGCAGCAGTCGTGCGCGAAATTGCGCGGCAGACAGGGTGCATTCCGCGTTAAGTACGGCCGGCATCCGACAGGTTAAATGGGTGGTCCGAGCCGGTGTCGGTGGGGCGATTGTTGTCTTGTAGCGAAGGGAAAACTACATTTCGAAATGAAGACTACACCACACACACGTTCACCAGTTTGAAGACTACAAAGTATTCACTACAATTGTAGTAAAAACTACTTGAAGTGAAGTAATTGTAGTACTACGAAATGAAGTGAAGTAATGAAGTAATTGTAATATTAATGAAGTGAAGTAATGAAATGAAGTAATTGTACTACAAAATTGTAGTACTAGTAAAGTAGATATTTTTTTCCCAAATAAAAATTTGGCGAGCTAAAAAAAAAAAGGTCGCCAGGTTTCTTCATTCATTCATTCCAAAAAATTTTCAAACCATGGGGGGGGGGTTGTTACAGTTTCCACAGATTTCTTGTTGTACTTTGTAGTGTTCGCTTTGAAATGAAGTGTACTATTTGAAGTTTATTCTTTCAATAACTTTGGTGTTTGTAGTTTGTAGTGTGCACTATACTTCAAAACGTGCGAAGTGTGCACTTCAATGTAATGTAGTACTACATTGTAGTAGTGAGTACAGAGCGGACCCATCACTATTGTCTTGGCTTGGGTTAGTGATCGTCACGAGTCGGAGTAGGGATGGCTATTCCGACCGGCAGCGTCATCGCGCACAATAGCTCCCGTAAGGTCGGCTGACTCACGCGCTATTAGCGGACCAGCATGCGAGGCGGGGACAGCTTCTGGCGTCTGGACGCGCCGCCAAGACCTGGTCTCCACTTCCTGTTCCCGGAGGCCAGACTGATATCGCTGTTGCCTTTATCATCCGATTCCCGAACCTGTTGGAGTTGCGTTGCAAAATCGTGAGTGCACCCACTCGTGTACGCGCGGTAGAAGTTATATTAATGAAATGAAGACGGAAAAAATTATAGAAATTTCAAAACTAAATTAAAAATCTTCTACGAAAAACAATCACAATAACGCAATGAAAAAAATCTTACAATCAATATATATTATACATATTTATTTATTTAATGATCATGGAAGACCAACAGCACAACAAAGAAGCATAGAAAACATTGATATAATACAGATGGCCAATTACAGGTCTCCACATTTAGAAATATGTTAGTAATGATAAATATATTATGAATTAAACTTAGACATTTTAAGAATTATATAACAAAGAAAGAATAAAAAATTTAAACAAAAGAAAAAGAGACTTAATTATTAGCAGAAAAACATAGGCATGTTAAAAATAATATAAAAATTATTAAGTAGAAAAAAATTCTGCACTCAAAATTTTTCTTAATCTTGTGTGGCTGCATTCGAACAGATCAATATCCAATAATCTTATCAGTTTATTGAATGCGTCGCATTCCCTCAAGAAATATGAATTATGACGATAGTTGGATGAGGTAAAATCAATGTGAAAAACTGGGTTGTGTATACGAGACCTACTGGAAACATTGAATTTTAGTCTATTTAATAGTTCAGGACAGTCAACGTTGCCCGATACAATTTTTAGTAGGTACATCAAGTCACCTATTTCCCGACGTTTGTATAATGGTAGGATGTAATATTTTTTGCATGAACTGTCATAATCGTCAGAAACGCAATTGAATTTGAAGTTGAGAAAGCGAATAATTTTTTTTTGAATTTGTTCCAAGCGAATTATTAAATGTTACAAATATTAAATGTTATTACAATACCTTCTTAATTTTAATAACTTAATTTAGCGTTTCCTTGTGTATATCTTATTTATTTAATCTAATGTCTTACATTTTTGTCTTCTTATATTGTTTATATCTCACTTACTTAATTTAATGTCTTGCACTAATGATTACAATTAACAATAGATATATACTTATATGACAATGCCCCCACGTGTAATTTAAATGTGTATTAATTATATTATATTGAATACAGTCACTCTTAAGTTTGTACATTTACCAAATAAATTTAATAAAAAAAAAATAAAGACAAAATTATATATTAGTGACGTTCAAAGTATTGAGTTGTAAAAATCTACACCGATCTTGTTTTATCGAGTTTCATGAAAAGAATTAAAACTCATTCCATTCGAAATGTAACCTCGATTATTTAAAATAATTGGAATAAAAAAAACTTTCTTAAAAAACGATCGAAACATTCATGAACACGCGTGTAAACAGAATCTGACAGCTGGCGAGTACATGCTGCGTGCGCATCTTCCGTTACAATAAAAAATTACTCTGAATGCGTCAAAAGAAGTATTATATAAGAAGTTACGGACGGAAAGACAGACAGATAACGAAATTATTATTATTGCATCATATGTGTAAATTGTTGACAGAGAATCTAATAAGCCATATTCTGTACAAACATGATCCAAAAGTCTACATTATTGTCAAATATTATGTAAAAAATATATATAACAATCACGTTCACATTGTAGCGGTAAAGCGTGTAGCGGGATTGCGAGACAACAAAATGCTGTCAACTAAAACTGTCAAAAATTTGTTCACTCGAAATTAGTGTTATATTATAGATAATGTATTGTCAATTCAAAAGCTGACGATGATTGGTTATTGAATTGAAAAATAGAACTGTTTATGGAATTAGGGTTTAGTGTGTATTAGAAAGCCATATTATTGTCAATGTTTTTGCAAAAAACGTCGTAATTGTCAAATATTTGTTTTCAAAATAAAAAACATTAATTCATTCGTCATTTAATGTGGCTGTCATAATTGTAAAGTTTCGTAACTTTTGAATACGGAACCGTTTTAGGTCAAAAATTGATAAAACACGGGTAGGCACTTGGATTTTTTTTGAAAATGCGCACGTTTTTTGATTAGTCGCATCATATGTCTGCTGTGGCGATAAATGTCTTTAAATCGTCGTGAGACGTCGATTCGAAGACATTTATCTCTTATTTTAGCTGCCACAAACCAATAGTTCTATTTGTACCACTTCAAAAAGAAAAATTAATTATTTAACTACATTAAAGTGTTATTATATTTATCATCTATTATTGTATTAATATAAATTTTTTCCAGTATGTAAATATCAATTATCACAATCACGCGAAAGAAGTAAAACATCTGCCGCGCGTTTTTAATATTTATTTCTTATGTTAGTTAATATTAAACTTATGTATATTAACCCGTATTTTACACATTACATTCTAAAATCTAATATAATAATAACCATAATAACCTACATATTCATATTGAAGAAAACACATTCTTATTGTGAAGTTGCAATTTCAAAACAAAGTTCTGTGAATTATTAAACTTTTTATTTATTAATCAATTAGAAAAGACATACAGAAAAATCAAAATTAAATTGGATAACCTGCCATCCCCGGATAGAATGGAGGTCCGTTGGTTCGAATCCCCGTAGCGCTTAAAATATATTTTCGTTAATTCTGTTTGTCTTTTGTAATTGATTAATAAAAGAACAATTTGTTTACATATTTATATTTAGGTAAATCTAATGTAATCTATGGTACAATCTATAAAATACTATATAATACATCTTATAATATTTTGATCTAATCTATGGTACAATCTATAATATAATAATCTATCAATTCTATACTATTTTTACAATAATTATAGCCTTTGTTTTTAAATTCATTCATATTATTTATATTCCTCATGTTTTCTGGCATATCATCATATATTTTTACACCTCTGTACGTTAGACAATTCTGTGTATACACTTTTTTCTTATATGGTAATCTTATTCTATTCCCATTCTGGTATTATATGTAGGTACTTGGGTTCAAGCTCCTCCATTTTTTATTTTATTTTTACCTTTCTCCTCGTTGTTGTTAGGCGCTTTTAACTGTCGAGATTTGAGAAAAGTTAAATGCTTCGGATAACATTTTTCTTCCTTCGCATATTTGTCACTGACAGTTATCTATCTAATTAAGGTTCCCCAGGAGCTGTGACGAATGGTCGTTAGGCAGTCTAGTCACCGGCTCCATGTGCCAAGAAGTACCCGGTCCAGCGAGCCGTAAATATCTCCGTGTACCTGTCACGGGTGCTATAACTGAACCAACACCACGGGGCAGGTTACGAACGCAACTTTCTGAAACGATTTTGTAACCATAGACAAACGACGAACAAAACGTGTTGATTTGGCGGAAACAAATTTAAATCTATATAAGAGGAAAGATTTGATTGTGTGTTTGAATTGAATAGGCTCCGAAACTATTGGACCGATTTGAAAAATTCTTTCACATTTATAATCCTACATTATCCCTGATGAACATAGGCTATAGAATATTTTCAAAAAAATTAGAAATCCGTATGAAACCTTCCATAATGTAACCCAACGTGTGAAAAAAATACCAAAAAAAAACTCATATCGCGTACGCTGCGGAAATTTTTGACAATAGGTCAAAGTGATGTACTACAGTTTTGTAGAGGACATTAATATCTACAAAAAAGTCTGCGATACCATATATCTAAGTATTACGTTTATGTTACAATAACTTAACATTAAATGGAAACATTGTTTTTTAGAGAACAGGGGAACCTTTGTTTCCCTCACAAACTTATTTTTTACTTAATCCTTAACCCGTGCAACGCCGGGTATGACCAGCTAGTCGAAAATAAAATGAATTCGGACTGGCGTTTCGAAGAGGCGATCAGGTAAATTCGGTGACATGAAGATAAGTGACATCTGTGGGTACAAGTAATAAATAAACGCTTCCCTTGCATTCATTCATAATCGATTTTTTTTAATCATCCAAATAGATATTAAACACGTTCAAGATATATTATGGATGTCTCTTAGAGACGTAATTATATTTTTTATGGGAAAGTAGGTATGGAAGTCTTTGGGTGTTCATAGGACTTACGACCTATCGTACGGCTGGCTTAAGTGATCACTTTATACAACGTTACGTTCACATTTCCACCCAATGATATAATAAACTGTAGATACGTCACAAGCGTGAAATCTTGGTAACTCAAAAGTAAGGTGATTAATTGCTTTACTTGCATTCGTTATTGAAAGGAAAAGTCCCGGGGAAAAAGGAACAGAGTATCGTACACTATTGTAAGAATGATTATGTTATTTTAGTCACCGTGACTTCAAACTACCTGAATTTTACGTGGTTACTTGATCATGTGATTTCTTGTCTCTTTCAATGCAATATTTGATGCATATGGAAGCCGGCTAGTATGGGAACAACGTGTCTATATTATAATCCGTCAGAGTTTCCATCCTTGATAGAATACCACATCTATCAATTTTTTGGAAGTTGTATATATATTTGAGTTTTACAACCCATTTCATATGTATGTTCAGTATGTTGTAATAATCATTAGCGCGACCGACATCCAAAGCTTTTTCATTCCCCTTGATTAATCACAATATTGGCATTTTTATTTTACTATCCGATTTCAATAATCTTTGCAATTATAAATATTTTTATATTACTAACGGCAACGGAGAATTACAATATACACACATGTGGGTTTTGGAAAAGACAATTACATATACTTAAAGACTACTATGAATATTCTATTTCCGACATAAATTAGTATGGAACATCTTAACTGTTATACAGGGTTATTTGTAAAACATTAATAACCGCGCAGGACTATATTCCTGCCTTGATTATGAGGCGAAAATGTTCAAGCTATTATGACCTAATATCAATAGTTACGGAGATACGCGACATCAAAGTTTGCATTTTTTTTTCAATATTTCCGACTTATTTTTTGTAAAACGTTGGATTATCATTACAGTAACTCATATCGATTACGAAAAATTCATTCGTTTCAATACAAGTTAAATAAAATGATAAAAACCCTGAAAAAATTCCAATTGGAATTCTAAGGTTTTTATTTTTTATTTGACGTGTATTGAAGGGAATAAATTTTTCGTATTCGATATATGTTACTGTAATGATAGTCCAACGTTTTACAAAAAATAAGTCAGAAATATTTAAAAAAAATGCAAAACTTTTATGTCGCATATCTCCGTAACTATTGATATTAGGTCATAATAGCCTGAACATTTTCGACTCATAATCAAGGCAGGAATATAGTCCTGCGAGGTTATTAATGTTCTCCAAATAACCCTATATACTATTCCTCACATTCCTACATAAAGTACACAGAAAATAAAAAATGTGTATTAAAATATGGTGACATTTAAGAATGCAAAGAACAGGGGAACAGTCGAGCTCACCGCTTCGGCGCCATCTGTCAATCCGGTTGGTAAATGCTCCTCCTTATTTACGTTCTCCTTCCAGATCTCGGCCCGCGAGACGGCACGCGGCGAACACGGGCGAGCGACAGAGACAGCAGCATGGCGCAGAAGACCTTCTCCAAGCACAGCGAGTACCGGACCTACTCAACGAAGGGGGCGTACGATGATGGCGACTTCGGTGAGTACCTACCTACTAGAGAGGGGAAAAACTACATTTCAAAATGAAGACTACAGCACACACACGTTCACCAGTTTGAAGACTACAAAGTGTACACTACAATTGTAGTAAAAACTACATGAAGTGAACTAATTGTAGTACTACGAAATGAAGTGAAGTAATGAAGTAATTGTAATATTAATGAAGTGAAGTAATGAAATAAAGTACTACAAAATTGTAGTACTAGTGAAGTAAATATTTATTTCCCAAATAAAAATTTGGCGAGCTAAAAAATAAAGATCAACGAGAAAAATATTTAAGATAAATTACGATATTTTCTCCGAAGTAACATTTGGCGACCTAAAAAAAAATTAACCTAACCAAACCATGGGGGGGGGTTATTACAGATTCCGAAAATTTCTTCGTTTAGCTACATCAACTTCCCAAAAATTTCTTCATTCGCTCCCAAAAATTTTTAAACCATGGGGGGGGTTGTTACAGTTTCCAGAGATTTCTTCATTTATCTACATCAGCTTTCCAAAAAGTTTCTCATACTTTCGATAACTTTGAAGTGTGTGTACTTTGTAGTGTTCGCTTTGAAATGAAGTGTACTATTTGAAGTTTATACAGTAGCCGGCAAACATCTTGAAATTCTACGGCGTAGTGGGGGGAAGTTTGCGCATCTACCTTTCCACCAACGAGACCCAAATTTCGTCTTCTGCGCATTCCCCCACTACGCCAAAGAATTTCAAGAACTGAAATTTTGAAGAAAAAAATTTGAAATTTTTTGGCGTTGTGGGGGAATGCGCAGAAGACAAAATTTGGGTCTCTTTGGTGGAATGGTAGATGCGCAAACTTCCCCCCACTACGCCGAAAAATTTCAAGGTGTTTGCCGGCTACTGTCCCTACCAGTGACGTCGAACATGAGAAGTGGGACAAATTTTGTTAATTATTTTTTTTAGTACCAGCTCGTGAATCGCCAAGTCAGTGACGTCACTCGGAAAGGGGAGTTTAAAAACTACCTCTTTTAGTTTTCACTTTAAAAAAAAACTTACCCATAAAAATCAAGTTTTTATTATACTCCCTTTCTCATTTACTAGTGGAAACTGGTTTGGCGCTTAACCTACGCGTTGGGCTTCGATCGGGCGACGCTACGAAAGGGAGTAATAAAAAATTTCCAAAAATCCAAAATTATACTATAATTATTCTTTTTTTGACGAAAATTTGATAGATCTTCTTGATCGTCGCCACGAGTCTACTTGCAAAGTTTCAGCTCGAATGGATCACGGAAAAAGGGTTAAACACCGATCCAAAGTTTTTGCGTCAAGCAAGCAGACGCCACGAGTTAATATAGAAGGAGTAGGTAAATAAGTAATATAAATTTAATCTCATTGATTCATGTGATCAAACATATCAGCATTCGCTTTTCATAGACATTTTTCCATACCTACTATAGATATTGTGGTATTCAAGCAACCGTAGGTAGATACTTATTTGGACTTGATGGAACATTACGTGCGTTTGAGACATGCGTTTTATTATCTTTTTTGTTGTAAATCGATAAAAAAAATCGCAAATAAACAATCGCTTATAACAAATACGTTTTTCTTGAGGAATAAATATGTTACAATGATTGTGTTTTTGCACATTTCAACGCGATGCAAAATGCCTAATTCAGTAAATACATACGTAGATGACATTTACAGGAAATAAATCCCTAAAAACTAGTTTGTATCTATCAAAATCTACGCGTCCAAAGAATTTTTACACTAATTTTCTGTAATAGAATTTGTAAAATACATTTCGTAATTTTTCACACATTCATGTCTCGGTATTTTGGACAACTCACACATAGTACCTACTTACACATTTTACGTTTGTTGTCAACCGAAATCACGTAGTAGGTAAACGATTACAATTTTACAACTGTTTATCGTAATAATTTATGTCAATACTCGCGAATTTATGTTCGTCTTTTAAAATTTACTTACTTAAAAAACAAACCAACTGTGCAAATAAACCGCCGACTCATAAACCATCTGTTTGATTTACTTACAATTTACAATCATTTGGAACGTCGAATGGTGTTAAATTATCATAATACCTTGAGACTCGCTCGGTTTTTCACCGATGGCAACACTCATTTCACATTTATTAATTCAAAAATTGCAAAACAAGAATTACGAAAATATCTGTAAAGAAATTCATTAATGAATTGAAAAATAAATCGCAAATAATCTCTCTGTGGACATTTATAAATAATGCTTTATAATTGCCGCGAAAATGCTATTTTCGTAATTAGTCGGGCCGTGAAATTATTTTGAAATCTTTTCGCTTTTGACGCATCGCGTGTTTCTATTTCATACGCAATTGCGCGAACAAAACAATGATTCTTCGACTATTCGCGGTCCATTTTCGACGCGAAACATTTTAGAGACGAGAATTATGTTTATATAAACTTTTATTATATGTATGTAGGTACATCGGGAACAAATTTTATAATTTTGGAAGCCATTCGCCTTGTGAAAAATAATTATACACACATAGAGTACCTACCTACATACTTATTTTCTCATACTTTCTTATTTTTACTTTGTGGTATTTTTCTCTGTATCTATTTTTATAACTACCCACATAGGACTGTAAAAATACAGTTATAATAATATTTTGAATGAAAAATAAAATAAACTAAAAACATTTAGAGTGAGAAAGAGTATTTAAAAATGTTTTAAGTATTTATTATATAATACAGTTGCCGGCAAACTTCTTGAAATTCTTTGACGTGGTGGGGGAATGCGCAGAAGACGAAATTTGGGTCTCTTTGGTGGAAAGGTAGATGCGCAAACTTCCCCCCACTACGCCGTAGAATTTCAAGATGTTTGCCGGCTACTGTATCCCATTTGCAATTGTCAAAGTTGTGCAAGATTAGAAACAAATAAATAACTTTAATGTATTTTTCTCTATTTCGAGATCTTTTGTACGATTTCTGTTTTATTTCCAGATAACATGAAAACGGAGCTGCTCCCCAGCAAGTACGGGAGCCTCATACAACCCGGGAATGGTACTCCAGGTAAACAATACTTCTTTCTTATGTATTCTGGGGACTATTGAGTTCCAAAACCGACTTCAAGCTCCCCTTAAAACAAATACAAAATAAATATTGGTACTGGAGATGACTGCAATGTAAAGAATATTGACTCCTTTCAGCAGAACTCTACTAATTTTTCAGCTTTTGAAAATAACATATATTTAGTGGTCTTAGGCCACGTTCACATGGACCGCGCGGTGGGAGTGTTCACATGACGGCATTGTGCACGAGCCAGTCCGGCATCAACGTTGTTTGAGAATGGATGTGGAGGAGGCAATTTGCTTATGGATTTTATACCGAAAACTGAAACGTCGCAGAAGAAGACAAAGATATTCCGGGTGCATCCTATTCCGGGTGAAAGTCAAAGACTTTCTTCAATCCTGTTTTTTACTTTATATTCCGACCTGAGACTACAGGAAGAAATTTTTTTAACTATATCAGGATGTCGGTTACATCCTTAGATTTTTTATATGATTACGTTGAAAACGATATAAAACCCGGTGATCATGCTATAAGATATTTCATATCACCAAAAGAAAAACTTACCTAAGTTTTTCTTTTTTGCTTCAGAATCATTATTATAGAAAATTAAAACTAATTCTTCCTAAGATCTTCTTTTTATTATTTTATTTGAATAGTCCTTCGAATAGAACTAGGATTCCAAATGGCATCTCTTTTTTCAATTTCATCGATAAACAAATCGAAAGATACGTCTTCGCTACTCATTTTCTTCGATCTATGCGTCTGTCCGTCTCAAACCGCGCGGACCAACTGAACGGGTCTATACAGGCTTGTAGGGTCTTGAACCGCGCGGTACCGCGCTGTAATGTAGACTCGTAGAATGTAGAATGTTAGACTCTATTTATTAAGGTCTTGTACCGCTCGGTTAGTAGCTCCGCGCGGTCATGTGAACGTAGCCTTATTCTTCTAATCTTTGCGTCTAGCTTTATTTGTGTTAAACTGCTAAATTTCGGGAGATTTTAAAGCATTTAGATCGGTTTATGTTTGTGAACTTTCCAAGAAATCCGTTAACCGAGTTCCATGTGCTGCGTTAGTGGCTAATACCGTAGATGATTGGTGATGCCTTATGACCAGGATGTCTCTTGCATGCATAGAGGATGGAATTTTGATAATTGGTAGTAAATCAATGTAATAAAATGGAGAAATCAATAACAACAAGTTTATTTATTTGGAAAGAATATCTCTAGAAATGGTAATATTGGCAAAGATATTGAATAAAAGGTGACCGCATGATATAAGGTGAACTAAGTGTATCAACAAATTAATTGAATTCACATTTTTTCCTTTGGTACTTCAGAACCTCACTTCCCCTAATAATTAAACGAATGTAAATATGACAAGTCTTACCTATAATCAATTAATAAAGCAAGACCAGAATAACCTATTATAACAGCTAATTATAAAAATAGGTATTTTAGAAGCTTGTTGGTGTAGTGGTCATGACGATGTATAGTTATCTGGTGGTCGATGGTTTGAGCCCCATTACAGGACACCAGCAAGCTAGTCCTATTTTCATAGCATAGGCTTTTAGCTTAATTTGAGAATAGTAAGAATATTGATGCGACACATATTCTAATGAATGCATCTCTATTTAAAGATTTTAAAAAGGGTATTTTTATTAGAATTAACAAGTTAAAAACTGTGGACAGCATAATTTTAATTGTTTCGATAGATATATTCATAAATAATAAAAAATATCAGATAAAGTTTCTATATATCTGAACTGTCAAAAAATTACCAGTAAGAATTTAATTTAGACTACGTCATTTTAGACATTTGGCCTTTTAAATTTTAAGTGAGCAAAATCAAGCAGTTATAACATATTGTGTTTTCGTTTCTTTCGTTCTGTGTTCTCAAAGTTAGTCTTTACGGTCGATACAGTATTGGTGGAGTGTGCCCCATTGGGGCTGCAATAGGGCGGGGCCCGGTCGGTGGCAGCGCGGGGTAGAGAGGTGTTAGGACAGGGTTATCGTTTTTCAAATTAATACATGAATACGCTACACCAAAAATTGTCGCTTTAAGGGAGGAGGGAGGGGATGGAAGAAATGGTGAACGTAGTCATGACAAAGGATCCTCAAACCTGCCGATGACAGATTGTAAGCCCTGCGGCTTCCATCTCTTCCCTCCTCCGGACTCTAAGCTCTTTATTAAGTGTATATTTACATTATTGAATATTTCAGCTGGCAACAAGGAGTACTACTACGAGTACAAGGAGCAGAAGGACCCGGCTGGAACGTACGACAGGAAGGATCTGCACACTGTGGAGGTGAGCCATGTCCACATCTTTTCCAGATTAAATAAACTTCTCTGACTGAACATACATATTGAATAAGGCAATCGTAGATTATTGCTGGTCTCTGATAAAAATAATAATAACAACAAATGTTAGTAAACTTAGTAAAAACCACTGCCAGAGATACGGTCTACCGTTTTCGAGACGTACCCGTCTCTTCGTCAGGACCAACACTACACTACTACATTCACAACACTATACACCCCAACCATAGTACTCCACCACTACCACTATTGTTCACATGCGTGTTAATCTTGTCAGAGACAAACACTCACTCTCTCTCTCGTTAGATTTCTGAATTGTTCAGTAGTGCAATGGTTCATAATCAGTGCATGCTTGTCTCTGACAAGATTAACAAGCATGTGAACAATAGTGGTGATAGTTTGACAATACTGGTGATAGTGATAGTGGTGACAATACTGGTGAACAATAGTGGTGATATTTTGACAATACAATATGGTTGGGGTGTGTAGTGTTGTGAATGTAGTAGTGTAGTGTTGGTCCTGACGAAGAGATGGGTACGTCTCGAAACCGGCAGACCGTAAAGCTGGTAGTGGTTTTTACTAAGTTTACTAACATTCTGTTATGTCTAACCACAAAGTTAATGCTTTAAATATTAATAATATAATAATAACAACTTATTTTTGTCATTAATAGGCCTTCTACGGCAGTCTTCTATAGGGTGCTTCTATAGGGCAGTCTACCCTCTACGAGGGTAGACTGCCCTAATAATTACATTTGACAAGATAGATATGAGTTACATTAATACTTACGGAAAGGATTATCTAAAACAAAAGTTAATAGGTAAATATTTTTTTTAAATGTTAATATTATGGCTCTCAGAGATAGTGTTAGCCAGGAGTTTAACATGACCCTATGATCTTGAAATGAATCGTCATAGAATTGGTCAATACCATTTCGCTGTAAAAATAAACGGATCTCTGTGATTTAAAAATTCTGTAGGTATGGATATACCAGGTGTCTCATAGCTAGTAGCAAAAACTTTACAGGTGGGTTTCTTTCTTGAATGTGAGTTGAAAATATTCAAGCACCTAGTACCAATAGTTATGGAGATATGCAATATCAAAGTTTGCATTTTTTTTTCAATATTTTTGACTTATTTTTACAAAAAGTTGAACCATCATTGCATTAATTTATACAGATTATGAAAAATTCATTTGCTTCAATAAAACTCAAATAAAATGATAAACCTTGTAAAAAAAATCTATTTTCAATTTTATATTTTTTGCAACATAATATTTTTGTTATTTTATTTGACTCATAATCGACATAAGTTACTGTAATGATAACACCTTTTTGCAAAAAATAACTAACTAACCATTACGCTGATAGAGTGCCATAATCCTCTATCTTGGCACACTACTTTTGCTTCGGCTACATTCATACTTCCTCTCATGCACTCTCTACGGTCGTTGAGGCTTTTAAAGGCCATCCTCTAATACTTGTAGAATCTGACCATGCCAGGTCTTTCGCGGACGCCCTCTATTTTCCCTTATTTACCCTACATGTATACTTTCTTAACCATCCTTTCCTTGCTCATACGTTTTCTACATGACCAAACCATCTCAGTACTCCTTTCTTTGTTTTGTCTACCACACTATAGCCAGCAATACATTCACTTCTAATTTGTTCTTTCCTCACTCTATCGACCAAAGGTTTTTCACACAAGCGCTT
The DNA here is from genome assembly GCA_016648135.1 of Agrypnia vestita. Classification (NCBI taxonomy): domain Eukaryota; kingdom Metazoa; phylum Arthropoda; class Insecta; order Trichoptera; family Phryganeidae; genus Agrypnia; species Agrypnia vestita. The sequence continues at coordinate 26,997 of JADDOH010007478.1, forward strand.
TAGTAATCGTATTTCCATAGCATCCAGTCTACTTACAATTTTTTTTTGCCAATTCCAGGCTTCACTTCCATACATCAGAGTTGGCACTAGAACGCCATTATGTACTACTAGTCTTGCTTCATTTGACAGGTTCTTATTGGTCATAATTGTAAAAAATGGCAGAAATATAGAAAAAAAATTAGGTCAAAAAAATAAGCTTGAACATTTTCGACTCATTATCAAGGCAGGAATCCACCTGAAAAGTATTTGCTACTAGCTATGAGACACCCTGTATGTATGTGGAAATAATATATCATTATAGGTGTGTAGTTCTTTTTGAAATTTTCCTTTTTGCAAACCAGAGTAGCCATTATCAATGTCCTTTAAAAATATCGCCGTAAAAATGTCGTAAAAACCTCGGCGTAAAAATGTAGATCACTGTGATAACAAGCTCACTTAGGAATAAGCTATATTAATAGGATTATATACATTTCTTTGCACTAGGTACATTTGTTGCAAAGTCAAGATGAGATAATACAAAAATATCCTCTTGAAATAAGAAGTAAAATAATTACTTCATGTAGTACTAAATTTGGCTAAATCCAAGATAATGGTCCCATTGCATATACAACGAAAATGAGTATTTCACTATATTATTGAATGTGCTAATAACAAAATGAAAGATAATCTACGTTTAAATAGTAAGTATTAAATAAGATATTACACTTTAAAGTTCCGAAAAATGCACTGCATATTTTGACATTTCATAGGCAATAAATGAGGTTAGGTTAGGTTATTAGGTTTGGTTAGGTTAGGTTATTAGGTTTGGTTTGTTTAATTTAGATTACGATTATTTTAGTAAGATTAAATTAACAGGACGTTAAATTATGTAGTGAAATACTTATTTTCATTGTATGAACAACGGGACTTGAATTTTGTCTTGAATTATTCCCTAAATTTCAGTTTACATCTTTTGTTCAATAAGAAACTAACACAAAAAACATATTTTTTTCCTTTTCTAAGAGAGCTGATATTCCCTTCCAGCAATATGAGTACTCCCACAGTCCTAGCAATCGCTACGCGGACAGCGGTCGGCCCGCCATCACGAGCACCCCGCACCGCCACGTCACGTCCTCCACCACCAGCACCGTCAGGAAGGGGGATCTCACTCAGAACATCGAAGAGCTGGACTCGTTGCTGGACGACCTGCAGAGGGACCAGGAACGGAAGCCGTATAAAAGTTAGTCATTTGTGCTCCTATAGGGCCAATATCTGAAATGGCTTAGTAAGTTATCGATTGTGTCCTGAAATACGCGAAAATGACCTTTGCAAATTTTCAATATCATTTTGGCTAAAGTTTACAATATCAAAGAAACACGGATTTTGTTCATTTTTTTCCCCTGGCGTATTAAAGGACCCCGATAACATAAATGAAGTAAAATTTAGGCGCTAGCAAGTTTTAAAGCAGTTATTTTATGTTAAAAAATGATATATTTTTGACACTCGCGGCCATAGATGCCTATAGAAAATATATTGCACCTTTAATCATAAAGTGAACTAACTCAAAATTTACTTTTGGCGGGTTTTTATCATGGTGGGGACTAACTGCCCAAGGTCAATGTATTCAGTTTAACAGACCATTCCGATGATAAAAAATGACAGAGATAGGAGACAATATTTCTCTTTTATAGTAATTCGCGAGCACTTTCCTTTTCGCATCTTTAATCATAAAGTGAACTAACTCAAAATTTACTTTTGGCGGGTTTTTATCATGGCGGGGACTAACTGCCCAAGGTCAATGTATTCAGTTTAACAGACCGTTCCGATGTTAAAAAATGATAGAGATAGAAGACAATATTTCTCTTTTATAGTAATGCGCGAGCACTAGTTGATACTCGATAGTGATTGAACTCGGAGTTACGTCGGCTTCATAAGAGGCATCACACACAAATTTCTAATTAGAAGCCATACGCAGAACGAAGCTGATAGCGTACATAGCCTCATTAAGAAGGAGATTAAGAAAAACCTAAAATCTGGACTGATATATACACCGGATCACTTTGATTAAGTGTGCTAAAAAGTCCAAACCTCCGTTGATTTTCGATTCAATCGGTCGATTGACCGATTGAGATCAAGGATTAAATTTTGAATCATTTCTGGATTTGAAATTACTACAGAGGAGTGGGGATATAATTTTACAACAAATACAGAAGGAGAGAGTATTAATTGGAATTATATAAAAGTATTAAAAATAATGAAAGAAAATCCCGCCTCTTTTTTTTATAAAACATCATACAAGGATGAAAACTTCAAACGCTAATTATAGAAACAAAAGAAAGAAAATGAAACCAATATCAAAAATATCACTACAAGCAGCCTATTTTGAAAGACAAAATTTGAGTAAAAATAAGAAAAAAAACTTATCTCAAAGAGATTGATCCCTTCTTTTTATGCGGGGTTTTATAATTCTATATTTTAAGTGTTTTTGTTAATTTGTTACCAGTAATAGTGAGATCTCATTAATAACTGATTTTTAAGACTGATTATAAAGATATAAGTCTAAAGTTCATATTTTTTCATAATAATGTTAAAGGTATTATAATAATTAAAATTAACTATAGTTCATTTTAATTACTATAATACTCGATTTAAATTTTTGAGGGATTTAATTTTTTGTTTTGATTACGACTTCTATCTATTTAAATTTTTGAAATAAGTTTTTGTTTTGTTTTGATTTCACTTGACGACTTCAAGTGTAGTTTTTTTTATATTATTATTAAATAATTATTGACAATTATTGTTTTTTAATTGAACCATTCAATTGTTTTTGTTCAAGATTCTGCGTTCCAATCTTTCAATTTCATAATAATTACGGATAAAAAAAGAAACATAACATCTTTTTAATATTAACAAGCAATTTTTTGTTAAATATAAATTAATAAAATAGAAATAATAAGAAATATTTTTTCAATAGTTAATTTCATTAGTCCAAAATTGCAGGAAATCTAAATGTATCACGTACTTTTCAGGTGAATTTAAAATAAAACTGCAACATTTGCTATTACTTCGACTGTGATTTCATTTTTCGTCAAAAAGTGAAATAAGTACGAACTTTTTTTAAATGTTTATTTTAGCGCTTTTTACAAAATTGATAATTTTATTCATAAATACATTAGTTTAATAATTGTACTAATTAACGCTACTTTCCGAATCGACTTAAAACGTTTCTCTTTTTTTTAATGGCAGGTTAAAGTTGTTTAAGCAAAAACGTCAAACTTTGATTTAGAATAGAAATTTTGAGTTAATTCACTTTATGATTAAAGATGCGATATTTTGTGATTTAATTTTTTCTCATAAAGTGAAATAACTACAAACATTTTTTTAAATGGTTATTTAGCGGACTCCTTTTTACGAAATTGATAATTTTGTTCATAATTATATTAGTTCGATAATTGTACTAATTAACCCTACTTTTCGAATCGACCTAAAACCCATCTCTTTTTTTTTATGACAGATTAAAGTTGTTTAAGCAAACACGTCAAACTTTGATTGCGTTTTCCCACAAAATAGAAATTTTGAGTTAGTTCACTTTATGATTAAAGGTGCGATATGTTTCTGCTGCTTTATTCATAGAAAATGCCAAATCACGTTTAGTATAAGAGGGCCCATTCTCTATCTTTCATGTCAACTATATCTACAATTCTGCATTACGCTGGCACTGCGCAGCTTAGTGCCATGCAGGATAGTGAATGCCCCGCTTTGATTTTTATTTGTAATAAGATTTTGACATGTGGCAAGTGTACGGGGGCACAAACTTGTGGAACGCTCCCATGACTGCCTAGCCACCAAACCATAACACAACGAGTTAAAACCTTGACGGGCCGTAGCAGGTGAGTATTCGGGGGCACAAATCCGTGGAATGCCCCCGTGACCGCCTTGCCACTAAACCATAATACAATGATTTATTTGTAAAAATAATTCATTGTCTATGCTTTACGTACATTAATTTTCTCTAATCTAGGGTAAATGGTTATTCAAACATCAATCATATATTTTCTAATCTTCTGTGTATAGTTTTCTGGGATATTCTGCCGTGTATATGTGACCTCTCTGGCCAGAATATCTCAGAAAACTATACACAGAAGATTCTGAATGGCCGTGAAAACCTAAGGATATTTATATATTTTCTAAGGCTTCAAGTGTCAAAAGTGTATCGTTTTTAATTTAAAATATCTGCTTTTTACTTGCTAGCGCCTAAATTTGACTTCATTTATGTAATCAGGGTCCTTTATTACACCAGGAAAAAAATTAGCAAAATCCGTGTTTCTTTGATATTGTAAACTTTTTCCATCATTTTGTTGAGCACACATCAGCCTTGATAATGGACCCTGCAATGGGATCCGAAACTTCAGCCAGAAAGGTCGTAAAACACAGCATAATACGCCAGAAAAGCTTAGAACATTTTTATATCAAAAATTGTATCCATGTGGCATGAATGTGAATAGAAATAACCTTATATACAATATCTTTCTCTGCATCACACATTGAGGAATTTGAATGGAAACATTACACTCGAATGAATTGATCTTTTAAATATGAATTAGGTGAATTTTTAGCCTTTTTAAATGTAGTATTGTACAGATTTCAAATAGGAAACAAAAGAATCCCTTCCTATTGTCAGAAATTGGAATATTGGAACTATAGCTAATAATTAAAATTATGCCATAGGTAGGTAATAGGTTTACACAGGTAGGTAATTATTTGAATTATATCCTATAATTAGTGTCTGACCTAGAACAGGTGTCATTGATTAAATAATCATCTAACACAGCGGTACCCAAACTTTTCTCGTGTGGCGAACTGTTAAAAATATTACTTAAAGACCCGCTTCATTTTTACTCCCTTTATATTAACTCGTGGCATCTGCTTGCTGCTTGCCTACTTGACGTCGAAAAAACTTTGGATCGATTTTTGACTCTTTTCCCATGATCCAATCGAGCTGAAACTTTTTAAGCAGACTCGTGGCGACGATCAAGAAAATCTATCAAATAGATATAATTTTGGATTTTTAGAAATTATAATGGTTTTTTCAAATTGGAATCATTACAAAAGTTTGATTACTACCAACATTATATTTAAAATTTGAATTACTCCGTTGGTAGGTATAATAGGTACTTCACTACGAATTTCGAAAATTTATGACAATTGGTTCACAGATGACAGCACACTTCGGTTTTTTGGTAAGAAATCAAATAATAAAGAGATATTTTTAGAGATTTTTGACATAGATATTTGTCTTCAGTCAATCAATTATTACATTATGGTAAGCTTAATTTACAAAGAAAAAGAGTAAAATAAAAACTTGGTTTTTATGGGTCAGTTTTTTTCAAAGATAAGCTATTAAAGTGAAGTATTGTTCTGTAATGTATTATAGTATAATTTAAATATGGAATATTGTGTAATTTACGTAATGTCGAAGCTCGTGTTACAGCTTATTTTTTTATTATTATGTGTATGTACATAACTTATCAACCAGCCGATACATACATATATGGGAACGTCTATAAGTGCCCTGTGGCCTGAACCGGGGGAAGACTCCGGTACCGCGCCTAGGCGGTCCCGACTCCAGGGGTCCCAATATCGTTCGCACTTTGCATGCAGCTGGGTCCAGATAGCAGGATCGCCGCGGGGTTTCTAACTCCTACTAAATGATGCACCGAATGTAGCGTGTACAAGTCACAAGGAGTTTATTTCAATGAAGATACATTATAAGTGGCAAAGCGTTAATCCTGAATATGTTAGTAGCAAGAGATCGCGGGACCGCGAATCGGTTTTATTAGTGCATTTTGGTACGCGTGAGTTTAAATGTCTAATATGTAACAATCCGTACGGTCGCGACGCGTTACGCGGGTCTCGTAGTGTTGGCGGTCGAGCGAGCGGAACAGGAATGAAGGTCTTGTCGCTCGCCGCCTGTAGGTCGATTGCTTCCCATGAACGCCAGATGCCGCCCGTGTGGTGGAATCCACCACACATATTTATATTTAACAATGTTCTTTCTTTCATCTTCGATAATCAAATCAAAAGTCTCTTCTTCAATAATCAAAAAAGCACAACATTGGAGACTAATTATGGACTCAACTTGGGGGCAATATATATGTTCCCAAGAGAATTGTGCTCTACAGCTGAGACCTGACATGGTCTTGTACTCTTACTTAATCAGGTCTTCTTGGTAAGCTGACAGTGCCTGGGAGATAAACATTCCAAAATACCATACACATATATTTAATAAATAGAAGGATATATTGGATGAGACCTCCAAGAATGGTTATATGACAAAACTTTATGCAGTGGAGGTGGGAGCAAGAGAACTGCCAGTCAAATAGTTTTACAGCTTTCTCAAGGACCTGGGACTAAATAGACCACAAGTGAATGGATTCTTGGAAAGAATGACAATGGTTGCCAGGTCCGAAGAACATAATACTCTGAAAGCCCCCTGAACATGCATAAAATACACTTATAGTTGTAGGTGATAAAAGTGTCGCTCTAAGGCGAAGGGAGAAGATGGAAGAAATGGAGGCCATAGGCCATGGCTCCTAAAATCTGCCAACGACAGGTCGTAAACCGTGTGGCTTCCATCTTTTCCTCGCTCTCCGCGGCGGGTCCGGATACGGGGACTCTCTGGTCCCTGGTTAATAACTATAGTATATTATAACTAATCAATTCACTATTAAAAAAGCTACCTGCTATCTCCTGAGGTGTATTAAACTGTTTTTCAATTCCCTTATCGTTCGCAATTGTTTCTTCCAGGTGGCTATTCTTCAGATACAATGGAAAGTTCTTCCTTTGACTACAGATCTATGTAAGTATTTTCAAAGTTCCCGATGTCATTCATTCATTGAAATAAAGCAAAATTCTAAATTATGGGCTGAAATTACGAAATATAGTTTCATGTCACCACCAGCTCTTGGATTGGGAGCCAGCTTTGCCCGTCAGCCAGGAGCGTGCATGCAAAACATTGAAGCACGAGTTGTAGGTAGGCGCATATTTGGAAAAAAAAACAAAATTACATATTTATCTGACAGACTTTTATTTATTTTATTTTATTATAATATATTCCTAGCAACACATAAAAATTTGAGACTTGTTAAGAACACACATTTCATTAACAGAGCTCGCAACAGATAAAATTATTGCAAAATCGTAGTATTGTTGTGCTAGCGTGTATCTGGCAACATTTTTTTCGTTGAATCGTTTCGGCTGCGAGTTAAGTCTGTGAAAACAATACCATCTAGCGTAGCGTTTTGGTAGAGTGAGTGACGAACATTGTTACACAGAAAATTATGTGTTGTGATAGTCTGAATAATGTGACGATGCATAATTGTGATGGGAATATTACGAGATTGCATACTTATTTCGCTTGTTTTTCCAAAATGTGTTTACCTCGACTCGCGCTGTAATGTTTTGAGTACACCCATCTGCCATCAGCATAGCTGGCAACACACCTGTTTATGCTTCTGATAACGAAGTTGAAAATTCAAATTAGTTTTTAATCCTCGAAGTGATATTGATGGTGACATTAATTTAATCTAATTAAAGGAACACGCCGGTGAAGTCCTCCGGGTACAGCACCCTGAGCAAGGTGGACAGAGACGCGGAGTGGCTGCCGGCTCCGGCGCCCACTCAGGCCCTGTCTGGCACCATGACCAGGGAAGTTAACAGGGAGGTCATCAGAAACATCACAGGTGAGGATCATAGAGTTACCTGACAGTAATCTCCGTTGGATCCCTTAATTATATAACTAGTTGAGGTTTCATATAGACCATTTTTTTCCTCCAGTAACAAATTACAGTTTTGCCTTGTAAAGCCGTGATCTCATTATATGAGGGCTATTCGAAATGTAAGCTCCGTTTGGCTATAAAAATTAAACCAGCTAAGATACAAATATTTTATTATACACATCTTAAAACACTTATTATACACATATTTTCTTTATTTTTCCACATGGACACCATTTAAATTTAAGCACTTGTCTTTAACCAATTTTGATTTTCCTTCTTCAAAAAACTCGGCTGACTGGGAACTCTGGTAACAACTGAACTTTCTTTCACTTTAATTCTGTTACGGCCACTGAACAAAAAATTAAAACTTATAAAATAAAGAATAAATTATTAAAAACGAATATCATCCTTTACCAGAATGGTGACCGAGCATAGACAACACACAAGAACAAGATACTATATAAAAAGTGATATACCGCGGACTAATAAAAGAACTATGTAAATAGTGTAGAACTAAACTATTCAATAAGCAGCTGAAGGGACTTGTGTTGGAGAGGAGATAATTGCTTAACAAATCAATGTGCTGATATTTTATATGTGTACCCACTTATTTTACATTATTTTCTGTCCCCCTATACCAGCATAAAATTGCTGTTTGGGGACATGCTATTTAATTTTTAATTTTAATTAATACCAATAATTAATTAATGTAGCGTGACGTTGTTTATTAATAATTATAGATAAACCATATGCGATCTATGGTGTTTGTCACTGTAAAAAAAATAATTAAATAATATCGCATCAATACTAATCACTTCCATAAATAATCTTCCAAACGCAATCACATTTAAATAAAAAAATATTTTTAAATATACAATTAGGTGTGGAATACTTTATCTAGTATGTCGACACGTCTTAAAGACATGTTTTACAGCTGGGTGTATGATCTTTGGATCCCTCGACATCACAAAATATCCATTTTATTCCAGAATCCCACGTCGTCCCGGTGGCCGGCCAGCCCGTCCCGGCTGTGGTCTGTGACAAGTGCCACGGACCACCCACTGTCCAGGTAACCACAATTCATTGTATGCCATCGCTTATCAGTCTGTTCACCGGATAAATGGATATTAATTAAATTGTTTCATTTGGTTTTACCACAAACCACCAACATATCGACGGCTCCTACGTATAATATCGTAACCCACAAAATTCAATTTTACAGGAGAAGGATTTGAACATATTTTCGTCCGGTATAAATCTAAATATTGCCCAATTCTTTTGAAATTTCATTTCAATATTTTACTTTATACTGTAGTTTCATAAATAATCACAAAAAAGTCGAAATTATTAAAGGTTTTTGTAGAAATGCACATACAATATTATACTTCGGAAAAGACGCGACGTAAAATATTGTATAAATGACTTACAACATTTTACTTCGGAAAAGACGCGACGTAAAATAACATAAGTGTTAAATACGATAATTTTCTTATGTTATTTTCTCACGCATATTACGTAAGTATTACATACGATAATTATCTTATGTTATTTTCCAACGTATGTTATCGTAAGTGTTACATACAATAAAATTATCTTATGTTATTTTCCAACGCAAATTATCGTAAGTGTTACATACGATAGTATACTTCGTAATAAATATGTGATTGTTTGAGATATGATAAAATACGTCTGAAAAAAACGTTATTTATTGCAAAAAATTTTTTTTTCTTTCTTGGAAATAAAGATATAATTAAATACATATGAAATACACAAAAAACTAAAAATCGTCGATTTGAGGGTTACGATATTATACGTAGGAGCCGTCGATATATTAAACACAAACTAATAAAATATCTTATCACGCTATAGTTCCACGGCTGGTTTCGTTATGTTAGACTTGTTTGAAAAAATTGTTATAAGCTTGTGTCCTAACTTATTGAAAGTAAGACCATACAAAAATTTTAAAATGGTGCAGATTGAAAAATCAAAATTTATTTCTTTATATAACATAAGTACCTCACTTTGTGTATATCACAGAGTATAACATTGTACAGAGACAAACTAAACCTCTTCTTTAGGCGAGGAGTCTGGGACACAGCGGAAGTGTGCCCCCCCTCGGATATATTTATAAGACATACGGCCGTATTCTCAAAATAGCAATATTGCTATTTCTGTGTCTTGACAGTTAATGTACAACATTGTAATGACGTTAATTTTGACATTTTAAGTTTGAAAGGTTTGAAATGAATGAATTCAATCAATCAGTAAGCTCTTAAATGCAAAAAATGTTGAGTTTTTCACAAATTATGAATAACTTAATGTTTGTTTACGTTGTAGAGCTTTCTTATTAGTTGAATTTATTAATTTCAAACCTGTCAAATTAAAATGTCAAAATTGGTGGCTCTACAATGTTATACAATGTGTGCTATTCTGAAAATAGCAACATTGGGATGTCACATCTTGACAGGTATGTATAACTTTGTGTTGCCACCAATTTCGATGTTTTAAGTTTGAAATTAATGAATTCAATCAATCAGAAAGCTCTAAAATCAAAATAAATGTTAAGTTATTCACAATTACGAATAATGAACTTTCTAATTGATTGAATTCATTAATTAAAATGTCAAAAAAATGACATCACAATGTTGTACAATAACTGTCAAGATACAAAAATGGCAAAATTACTATTTTTAGAATACAGCTGATAGTTTTTTAAAATTTTTTAAAATTTCAATCCAAACTGAGTCTCTTCCAATAAAAAGTCATTTTGTAATAAAGCGCGACTTATTTAATAAGACATTATATTTTTAAAGAGTATGTTGTTTGACCTTTTCATAATTGTTTCAAAATTTTTAAGCTCTTGGTAATTTTTAAGTCAGACGTATGGAACCAGCCTTGGCGCCATGTTGTGTACCAAGAAATTTATGTTAGTTGATGTCTATGTAATTTGGTGGCCTGTGGTGAAGAAAGATAAAAAATTTTAATAAATATTTACTAGTTAGGAATTTAAATTCATTTATGAAATAAACCACAAGATAGCAAATGTAATTTTCCAGAGAGTTATGTCCATAGTAATTTTACCAATTTCAATCCAAATGTAATAATTTCGCTGTCCGTCTGTCGGTTCGAAAAGTGTGTAAATTGATGGAATTAAAACTTTAGATAATTATGTAGAGCGATTAGTTATGCAATCAGTGCGCAACACACAACCGTGACACGCCCACCAGATTACCGTGATTTTTCACAGGCGTCCGGCTAGTTGTAATACTAAAAACATTTTCACTAAAAGAGGCATCACGGACATTGTTACCACTAAAACTAAAGGTCTCTCAAGTGTGCTTTAAACATAGTACCAGTTACGACATTATAATATTCTAAGGCAAAATAAATGGATCGTATTATTCATATACTCGTAAAGTTTCTATGAGAAAACTAAAAAATGTACAAAATGCACAATGTTTTAATAACGAATGCCTCTTTTTGCTCTAACTTGCCTTTTTAAATTTTTTTTCAATAAACTAAACATTGCACTACACAATACATTGCGTTATGCTTTTGTCGCTTCTTTAGTTTCGAGAGATACTGCTCATCAGGTTAAAACTAAGCTTAATACAGTTTTGTGTCACACTATTTGGACACGGGGAGGCGTATTTTCTGTAACAATTGAGAATATGTGTAATTTTCTTTCCTGTGTGTGTGGTGAAGATCCTTGATGTTTGGTATTCCAATGAAACTCATCATGGCTTCCAGATATTTATCGGTTTACAATTATTACAGGTGACAATAATTTGGTTCTAATACAATAGGAGTATTGTTCACGTCGCGGTGACTACAGAGTAAAAGAGTCCGCAAAATCTCGCTTTATACCATTCGCTCTCTCTTTCTTCCATGCCGTCTATCACTCTCATTCATCATACAGACGTCACTCAAATACGTTACAATATGGAAAATAGGGGTGACGTATTAAGGAATATGATAGTGTTATTAGTGTTTTTACTTTTGTTTTAAAGACAGTAATTTATAATGTCACATCACAATGTAACTAAGTATCGTGTCAATTATAAATATAACCTCTCATTGTCCAGGCCGGCGTCCCGATGAACAAGGTGACGACAACGGTGAAGACTTACACGTACGAGGTCCCTGCCGATCAGGACCCCGCGGTGCTGCCCATTCCCGGGTCCACCACGGTTGCCAATACTCAGCAAGACAAGTACCTGTCCACGGACAGGAGCTACGTGCGCGAGGACCAGGAGCAGCGCACGTACGTCAACACGCAGTTCAATACTTCGACGCCTGTGGGGTTGGTATTGGTGCTACCTACTGTTTGTCATTAATTGCATATTGTGAACACAAACATCCCTTGACAAATTCAGCTACAAACATGGTGCGGGCATCTTCAACATCCGGCGCAAAAAGAATAATTTAATAATTTAATTTGAAGCCTAATCAAATTATGGAGTTCTGGTACCGACACTAATGTATGGAAGTGAAGCCTGGAGCTGGCAGAAGAGGAACGAAAGTAGATTGAATGCAGTGGAGATGAGGTCCCTTAGACGTATGTATGGTAAATCCATGTATGATAGAGTAAAGAATGAAGATATTAGGAATGAATGTAAAGCTGATCGTAGCATAATGTGGTAAATCCATGTATGATAGAGTAAAGAATGAAGATATTAGGAATGAATGTAAAGCTGATTGTAGCATAATACATAGAATAAAAATAGGGTCGCTCAGGTGGTTTGGGCATGTTGAGCGAATGAATGAGGAAAGAATGATAAGAAAGATATATGATGCAAGTGTTGACGGCGCCAGAAAGAGAGGGCGACCACGAAAGACGTGACATGACCAGATTAACCAGATACTGGAAGATGGTCCTGTTAGAAGCCTGAACAACCGTCGAGCTTGCATGCGAAGATGTATGAATGTAGACCAAGCGAAAGTTGTATGTCAGTTGTACAGAAGAGTATGGCGCTCTATCCTCTCTGCCTACTCTCTGAAAAGGCGTGATGGTAAGTTAGTTAGTTAGTTACTAACTAGCTATAACCCATAAAAAATAACTACTTTTATTATAAACATTTTGGCTGCCAGTTAAGGTTATGAAAACAGCACTATATAGAGTAGAGTAGCTTGTTTATAATGTTAGTGATGGATATTATTAAATAGAAAATTATCCTTTTTTTTGCTTCTTATACCTCATTATTATTTGAGCCTTCTCGTAGGGTTAGTGACGTACATTGTCAGATAGAGAATTATATATTTTGATTAATGATTAATTCCAATGACGTATGCGATATCGTAAAGGATGCAATTATTAGTTTTAATTTTCATTAAACTGAAATATAAAAAAAATCAAAATACATATTGAAAACCACAAGTCCCAAAATGTTAATTTCATAGTAGATAGCCCCGATAATTCGAAAACCCCGGTAATTCATAATTCTAAATAATTTTTAGCCCCTTGCCCCATAAATCAACACACTTTAGTTCACATAATTCGAAATTTGAGAAAATTGAATAAATATTTCGATTTTTTCACAAGTGCAAATATGTCTGTATCGGGTTCTTTAGTAATAGAAATGTCGCGATCTTTGTATTTGCATAATAAATATTGCATTTTCGAAATGATTTCTTGAAATATGCAAAAATACAGATCTTTCACATAATTAATGGCTGTTTAAATAAGCTTATTAATTCTTAAAAAACAGTTTTATGTGCATAATACTTGTGACAATTGTGTCACACAGTAGGTAGGCGATATGTATAATTTTGATTTTCGTTGTGATAACAATACTTGTCACTTTTGTATACGACAAGCATTGACATATCAATTCAGAATATTTTGAGTTTGTTCAAATCTTTCAGAACAGTGCTGGATTTTTATCACAGAAACATTATTAATCAATTAATGTATATTATAGATATCTCACAGAGATGAAACTGTATATATGCAACTTCCAAAAAATTAGTAAGCATGGTATATTCTATCATGGGTGGAAATGGCGAATGTGTGTACATTGTGTAAAGTGATCATTTAAGCCAACCATAAGATAGGTCATAAGTCCTATGCACACCCAAATGACTTCTATACCTACTTTCCCATAAGAAATACAGTTTCGTCTCTGTGAGATATCTATAATATACATTAATTGACATATCAAATTTATAATTTACTAATGAATATGTATACTGTTCTTTTCAGTTCTCCAATTCGCCAGCAATCTCCGCTGCCCCCACCCTCGACCAACTACCGCGAGACCACCACCATCACCAAGTCGGCGCCGCCCCCCCACGTCTGTCCCCACGTGGATAGCCACACTCGCACCCACACCACACACACCACCACCAAAAATACTTCCCTTCCGGCTCAACCTGCTCCTCCTCCGCAGACCTGCATCCACTGTTCCCAGAAGCTGACGACGGTCACCAGCGTGCAGAGCAGCTGCCCCAACTGCCCGGTCCCCGGTGTCGGCGGGGCACCCCACGCGTGCCCCAATTGCTCGGCACCCGCTACGGGTTGGCAGCCCCACGTGTGTCCTAACTGCTCGACGCCAGGCACGGGCGGGCCTACGCACACGTGTCCCAACTGCCCAGCAACTGGTCCGGGCGGACCCTCGCACGTGTGTCCTAACTGCCCCAAGACTGGGCCCGGGCAAGACACTACCAAGGTGACCACTAGGACAACTCACTACACCACCAACACAGTGGACAACCAACGCTATCCAGAGAATCGTTACCCGGATAACCGCTACCCAGATAACCGCTATCCGGAAAATCGCTCTCCAGATAACCGCTACCCGGAAAATCGCTCTCCGTACTCGGCTCCTGCCAGCCCTCCTTACGCCGTGCCGAATGATCAGAGCCCTAAACAGCCGAACCAAGGACCTCCTGTAAGTAATTTTTCCTTCTTAAGATAGTGTTCCGTAATTAGTAATCGAATCATCTACTTTGGTAGACCTCTTTTCATTTAAGAAAGACAATTGAATTAGTATGTGTAAGCAGTGCGTACGTGTAAACACCGACACAACTAAACAATGTGAGTCGTACACACGGTTTACACATACTAGTAATTACATAATTCAATTATCTTTCTTAAATGGAAAGAGGTCTACACGTTTCCTTACATTCTAGACCACATATAATTTGATTATGCGTAGCAAAGTAAATGTGGTATAATAAAATAAAAAAATATTTTTATCTGGCTGGGAACATTCCATGTTCTTTCAAATTTTTAACAGCTTAGGGCCGGTTGTATTAATTTTTTTTATATTAATCTTTCGTTCAAAGCATAGATTTTTGTGTTTTCCTCCAATCAAACAACCCGCTTTAAAATATTATTATACATGTATATTTTTGTAACAATCTAATATGGCAAAAGGTCTATTTTCAATAAACAAATATTTTATTATTGTGTGACCCTATAATGTTAAAATGGCCAAATTTAAGTGTTGAATGTTAGAGTTAAAGAAAGTTAGTTTGGAAATGAAATAAAAATTAACAGAAATAATATTATATTTAAAAAATACATTATTTTATAGAATTATGGTAAACGTAGCATTGTGAAGAGTGATGACTTAAGCCAGCTCATAGAGGTCGTAAGTCCTGGGCCATCCTTTAAAAGACTTGCACACACATTTCTCAAATACATAGTTTCATCTCTGTGAGACTTCTATCATCATCATCATCATCACTCTTCCCCTGGTGGGGGAGAGCCGACAGAATACCAGCTCTCTCCGGTTCAGGAGCTCCAAGGCAGAAATGTCTTTGAGGACGTTGTCTCTCCATCTTAATTTTGGCCTTCCTAAGCTCCTTCGCCCTATTGGCCTTGAGTTCAGCAGGGACTTTGGTGCTTGATGCTCGGTCATTCTCTGCACACGACCCAGCCACTGAAGTCTTCTCAGTTTTATAAATTTGGTGATGTTTATCTCCTTAAACAGAGTATAGAGCTCATTGTTGTACAGTGTCCATTTTCTGGAACTGGCCTGAAGATATGCTTCAAAATTTTCCTTTTAAAAACGTCCAGTGCTCGCTCTTTCCTCTTAGTACCCACGTCTCGGCTGCATACGTGAGCACTGGCCTAATAAGTCGAAACAAGTGAGACTGCTATAATTTATCTTAACCGCTTAATGCTTTTTAGCGAGTCATGCTTGCGCACTAAATGCGTTTCAATCTGCTAGCCCGAGTGACGCTCGCAGGTTTCGACTCGAAGCGTTCTATTTTTAGCTAACACGAGTAACACTCGTGAAAGTTAACGATGTATTTTACGCTGTTAGAATTTGCCTGCAGTTGAGATCGGTTGTATTTTTGAGCTGCTTATTTCGTTTTAACTATATTGTTTTCACATTTTCGTGTATGTATGAAAAAAATATATTAAAAAAATATATTTACTTATCTTATCAATTTGAATTTAAATTTTTTTTCAAATAAGATCCCAAATGGAGAGTGATAGTGAATATGAGGATATTGATAGTGAATATGAAAGTATTGATATTGAACATTCCGAAAGTGATTCCTCTTCACCAATTTAGAATTCAGCATCAGAAGAAGCGCATCCCAGCCAGCCTCAAAATTGAATTATTAGTTTTTCTTCATTTAAAAAAAATTAAATATGTATGCTTAAATTGTTATATTTTACTATTAATATTATTAATATTTAAAGCATTAACTTTGTGGTTAGACATTACAACAGATTGTTAGTTAACTTTGTTAAAACCACCACCAGATTTTAGGTCTACCGGTTTCGAGACGTACCCGTCTCTTCGTCAGGACCAACACTACACCACTACATTCACAACACTACACACCTCAACCATGTTACACTTGCACCAATAATTGATCACATGCGTGTTAGTTTTGTTAGGGACAAATATGCACTGCACGTTTGTCAACGTTTGCAAACGTGCATGTTTGTCCCTGACAAGACTAACACGCATGTGATCAATTATTGGTGAAAGTGTAACAATACTATGGTTGAGGTGTGTAGTGTTGTGAATGTAGTGGTGTAGTGTTGGTTCTGACGAAGAGACGGGTACGTCTCGAAACCGGTAGACCTAAAATCTGGTAGTGGTTTTAACAAAGTTAACTAACAATCTGTTGTTATGTATTTAATTAAAAAATGTTTAATATTTGAATAAAACATTTAAAAAACCTTTTTTTTTAAAATACTTTTTAATAAAAAAAGCCGGCCTCTAAATATATTAATTTTTAATAAAATAAAAATGCTTAATTGAAAAATGTATAAACTTTGAATTAAACATTTAAAAAAAACTGTTTTTTAAATACATTTAAAAAAACCCTAGCATTAAGTGGTTAATCTAATTGTAAACTCTGAAAGCCCTCATTATTAATTTCCCCCGTCTAGCGCAGATCATTGAGGAACGTATCCTGTAAACAGGCGTCAGCTGTATTGAAGAGTGATGAATGTCCATTCTGAAACAAAAATGTACACATATATTTTAATATATCATTTATGTTGATCTCTACAGTGAAGTTAGAGAGGCTCCTTGTATGTGTGGGTCAAAAATATGGTGATTGAGATTAAAGCCATTGTCAAAGCCCGGTCTAACCTTGTTTACAAATTTTAAGGTCATCACAATTATACCGCAGCGTTTTTTTTTTGCCAGAAAATTAGCTTGTTAATTGAGTATGTGCATGTGAATGAATATAACCAATTGAGAGGAGTTTCCCACAAAACCCCAATTTGAATAACAATTTATTTTACAATATGTATTGTAATAATATTTTATTTCAAACTTTTATTGAAAGGAAGATTTGTCAATTTTTGTAGGGATTTTTTCAAACTCAAAACATTGACATATCTCCCATAAAATAATATTTACTTTTTATTTACACACAATAAAAAATATTTTACATGAGAACTACGATAATATAATGGGGTGAAAAAATGACCATAAATGATTTTGAGTTCCTGCAGTTCCAAATCTTATTTATTCAATACATTTTCAGGGCACTGTGTACAAATACACCACTACCAACTACACGTATAACTCGTCCAACGACGGAGGCCCGCCCGGGGGTCCGTCCCCCTCTCCCTTCCCTGTGGACGGCCGCCGCGGACCGCCCTCGCCCTTCCCTCGCACGGAGAGCCCGGCCCCGCGCATGCAGGAGCCCCCCAAGAAGCTGAACGACCTGCTGGCTGACTTCCCGGGACACGAGGTGAGACGTCCGCCGTAACGGTCATTAATAATACAGTAAAACCCCGTTAACTTGATATTCAAAGGACCCAAAAAATAAATTTAGAATTATAGGAATTATTAACCGCGTTAATTCGAAGTTTTAGGTACACAAAAAATTGCGGTGCGATTGTGAAATTCGCCAAAAACATAAAACTCTTGAAAAAGCCGTTAATTTTGTTAAATTTATGCTTATATTTAAAGAAATCACTTTGAAAACGCAATATTTATTATGTTAATGCAAGGATCGCGACATTTTGACATATCTGCTGTTCTCACTTGCGAAATAGCTTTTGATTCTCCCTTTTTTCCGGCTCAAACCAACAACGCACGGTTACTAGAAATAATATTGTCAATAAATGTGTGAAACAATAAGATAAGTCACTAATAACATCTTACAAAGAAAATTAAACATTTTAATAACACAAACACAGTGATAACTAAACATTTTTGGTTATACTTAAATTTATGGAACTAAAAAATATCATGAATTACCGCGGGTTTCGAATTATCGGGGTTAATTTACTATGAAATTCACAATTTGGGACTTACAAGCTTTAAAAATTTCGAATTATGGCGAATTTCGAATTATCGGGGTTCGAATTAATGGGGTTAATACTGTATTATAGAGTTTCATTTGACAATTTCTTTGTTTATAATTTTTTTTGATGAAATATGTAATCATTAATAATAGGGATGATGACAGATTTTAAATAATTATCTATAATATAGGTGCACGTCTACTATCACCGAAAATAACATTATTTCAGTAATGAACTAAGTTTTTACACAAATAATTTCATTTTCATCTCCCTATTTTTAATTTTTCGCAAAAACGCTCGCAGATGTCATGGCATCATAAGTAAACATTGCATTGTGTCTATGAGAACCATCAAGAGATACGGTGATGGTTACTTGAGCGTGTTTTCATAATGAAAATAAGTTACTGTAGTAATAGTTCAACTTTTTGCAAAAAATAAGTTTGAAATATTGGGGAAAAAATGCAAACTTTGATATTGCACATCTCCATAACTATTGATATTAGGTCACGGTTGCTTGAACATTTTAGACTCATAACATGGGCAGGAATCTACCAGCCAAGTTTCTGGTACTAGCTCTGGTACACTCTGTATAAGAAGATTTAGAATACGGGTGAAATATTTGACTAATGCACTATTTTTGTTACAGAACTACCCTCCAGAGAATGACCTCCGCAAGCGCCCCAACCCTGCGCGGGGCCCCGGAGGCGCCGTTAATGGGCTGGGCCACGAGAAGGTGACTGCGCAGACCCAGGCCAGCAAAGCCCAGGAGCAGGTATAGCATCCGGACAAGTTTCATTCACATATATGTTTACCAGGCCCGTGCAGTGGGAACATTGAAGCATGACTTTTGTAAACATATGTGGAGGTGGTATAGTCCTCCGGTTTTGGATAAGAATCTGAAGCTGTAGGGGTCACCGCTCCGTTTATAGAGTCGCAGATCTCTGCTGATGATGATGATGTAAAAGTCGCGGTGGTTTGACAGAATTTATTTGAAGAAGGAAAGGTTGATACAAGTTACAATTATGACAATAAAGGTGTACAGTAAATGAGTAATAAAATCGCGAGAGCTTCTGTTCGATAGGTACAGTTGCCGGCAAACTTCTTGAAATTCTTTGACGTGGTGGGGGAATGCGCAGAAGACAAAATTTGGGTCTCTTTGGTGGAAAGGTAGATGCGCAAACTTCCTCCCACTACGCCGTAGAATTTCAAGATGTTTGCCGGCTACTGTAGCTTCCTGAGAAGTGAAGCTTCGCTCGGGAAGCGCTTCGCCGTAAGAAAGACACGGGGCGAGTGAGATAATCTGCTCTGGAGATTACCGTTTATATAGTTGGCCGTGGACAAAGGAACCGCGGTGCCTTGCGTGTTGTGGCTTCAATCTGCAGCGTTCGCTGTTTGGGAATGCGATAGCTGTTCGTAGCATTTCTCTTGTTCGCGGCCGTCGCTCCCGTTATATTGTCCTACTTTCGATTTTGCTCAGCGCTTCCATTGAAAAGCGCTCGACCTCTGTATCGAGGGTAACGGCCTGCCGTACTCGATGTCAGCATCTGTGGTAACGCATTACACGGGTGTATGTGTCTCGGGCCACCACACATATTTTTAAATAGAAATCAGATTTTTATGATGTATCAAAATATGAATGCTATGATAACAATTGTGATAGAAATATTTCCAAATATATGTTGTATTCCGATTTTGCTTTCCAAATATTTGGTTTCGTTAAAGTCATGCTGCGATGTTCCAATGCACGCCCCTGATGTTTACTTATATTCAAAATACATGTTTACATATAATTCACGCTTCAATGTGCTGACTGCTGAATCTGCACTAGGTACTGTAAAATTATAAATGATATTAGCAATGATGTTGGAATAACACTTGACGTTGCAGAAAGCTCTGTCCCTGAGCAAGAACATCGCCGGTCCCGCCGTGTACTACCCGCCAGGACACGAGACGTTCGCCCGCAAGGATGGAGCCGCAGCCTACCAACAAGCTGGAGTTAGTATCCAAAACTTATCTTTATTTATTTTCTTCTTTTTGAACATTTTGCCAAACTTCACAGAGCGCGTTAAACCACAACAATAGTTTTAAGTCATCGCTATGAAAATAAATACATCTGCTCCGAGTTCCAAAGATTTAATAATAGGGCTAACTGCGGGTTTCACTCATAAACCAAAGAAAAATTTTGTTACAGTTCCATTTCTCCTGAATCCGAGCTATTTTGACATATTTCCTAAGGCGAAACCCCATTAATTCGAAATTTTTCAAATCCCCAAATTTCCAAAATTGATTTCATGGTAGATTAACAACGATAATTGGAACACTCTGGCAATTCGTAAATCGAAACAATTTTTAGCCCCTTGCGCCATACATTAATGACATTTTAGTTCACATAATTTGAAATTTGACAAAATTGAAAAAATATTTTGATTTTTTTGCGTGAACAACATCTAATATCTCAATATCGAGTACTTTAGTAATACAGTAAAACCTCGTTGATTCAAAATTCAAGGGACCCAAAAAAAAACATTTCGAATTATGCGGAACCCCGTTAATTTGAAATTAAAGGTACAAAAAAAATTAAAATCGGGCTACAATTGCGAAATTCGCCAAAAATTGTAAAAGTCGTTAATTTAGTCAAAAACGTCTTTATTTTGCAAATTTCAAGAAATCATTTTAAAAATGCAATATTTATTATGCTAATAGAAAGACCACCACATTTCTATTACTAAAATATCCGAAATTGACATATATCTGTTGTCTTCACTTGCGAAAAAAATCGTAATATTTTTTCAATTTCGTCAAGTTTAAAAAAAAAATTGAATCATGTGAACTAAAACGTATTGATTTATTGCGCAAGGGACTAAAAATTATTTTGAATTACGAATTACCGGGGTTTTCGAATTATCAGGGTTGACTATGAAATTAGCATTTTGGGACTTGTGGGTTTTAAAAATTTCGAATTATCGGGGTTCGAATTAACGGGGTTTTACTGTAGTAATGTCCCGATCTTTGTATTAGCATAATAAATATTGCAATTTTTTTAAATAGAGATGCGAACACGGAATTGCATCAATATTATTACTATTTTCAAACTAAACTAAAACCCTGTGCTATTCAAATTTGAAATGATTGCAAAAATACAGACGTATTTCACAAAATTAATGAATTTTTCAAGAGTTTCACGTTTCAAATACATATATGCATATTAACAAAGTTGTGTTGTGAAAAAAGTTCTGATGGTCAACAGTTATAACTATCGTTATTAATTATATTTTTTTAAAGAATGGTAATATTGAAAATAATATTTTTTTAAAGGTTTTAATTATTTTATTGGACTTGTATTAAAGCGAATGATTTTTTTATAATCGATGTAACTTACTGTAATGATACTTCAACTTTTTGCAAAAAATAAATCAGAAATATGTAGGTATTGAAAAAAGTGCAAACTTTGATATTGCATATGTTAGGTCACGATTGCTAGAACATTTTCGACTCATTATCAAGGCTAGAAACCACCTGTAAAGTTTTTGCTACTAGCTATGAGATATCCTGTATAAACTAGCATGACTGAAATGACTGAAACTTCATTCAATGTTCCAGCTGCTACCGAAACAAAGAGAACCTCGTTAATGAAAGACCCGGAATAAGCTGGCTGGGACTATTTAAAAATGACATAAAAGCTTTGAGTACTGTTTACATACGGCGTCTTCATAAACTAACCTAAAATATATCTGTCCAGGGTGGCTACATGAAGGCCAAGGGCAACTACAAGTACGAGGCCGAGTCGAGCAGCAAATCCAAGTCATCCTCGAGCGCTGCCGTCGTCCCCGTCTGTCTCCCACTGTGCTGCGCCATGCCGTGTGTCCTGCTTTAACACTGTTCGCTCGCTCAATATAAACTGTGCCACACGGTCACGCTCTGTCGGGACTACTTTCTTTAACATTCTCGGTGCTAATCTGTTCCACTGCAAACAGAATAATCATTGCGTAAGAGGAATTTGAATCTTGTAATGTTCATGTCAGACACAAAGATGTCGCCTACAAGTTATTATAATCCATCCAGTTTTACATTCGACATGGACAAGAGTTGATCTTGCTTCTCTTTATACACTGTGTATAAAACAAGCTTTTTTGTTAGAATAATATAAACATTAAATAAGAAACGTCTGTTCAGCTAAATGTCTATAATCTCCTAAGATGAATACTGCCATTAATAGTTACATTATATATTCAAACTAAAACGGTTATCCACTTCAATTTGTAAGGAATAAATACTCGTGATTTTAAATATTATTAAGGAAGAAAATGAGTTTTTTTTTACAAAAAATCTAACATTGGTATCACAGTCGACTGTCATAACCCACATTTGCACGATTTCTAACAAAAGTATACTGTTATATTTTCTTAGGCTTTGGAAACCTATTCTGAAACAAAGTAATTTTTCTTATATAATAAGTTTTTTGCATTTGAGGGTTTTGACAATCAGCAGACACTGAGCGTACTCTTAAATACGATAACCAGTATTTTGTGCAATTAACACAACGAGCCATATTAATATTTAACTAATTTATACATTAAAGTAATTTTTGTATTTGATAATCTAAACAATGTTACCAGAGTTTATACATTACGTACGAGTATGTAAGATCTTGTCTATGATCACATATTTTATAATTTTATAACAACTTGGGTCGCCGTGCGCCCAAGTAGTTACAAAATTACACTAAAAAAATAATTATATAAAAATATTCATTTGTATTTCAATCTTTACTAACTTTTTATAATGAATATTTGTGTCATTCAATCTAATAAACTATAGAGAAAATGCTGTCATATAACATCTAAATATTTTATAAAGTTTGACATTTTATTTTTATCTTTAAATTTTACTTTGAATCGGAGATCTCTGAATCTTCCGCATTATTTTAAATAAAACAACATATATTTTCGATCAATACAGAAATCTCCTAGTTTGATAAAAATATATATCGGGTTTTAATATTTCATTTGTATTGAAATATTGTAAACCTGCGTTATTAATTCTTGTGAATACTATTAAATCAAATATGTAGCATTCCTGTTTTAAAAAAGAATAAATACATCTGTATATTATATTTGAAACTGTTTTTGGTTGACGTTACGATGCTCATTAGTTTGTTTACGCAACTCCAAAAGAAGTGCCAAGTAACAATAAATACACTTGCCCGATTGATTCCTTGTTGCATCTTTGTAGTGTAAAATATTTTGACGTTTATTTAAATTTTTTGTTTCGTTTGGTCCTCGTAATTAATATTTTGGATTATTTATCAAATAGTTTTAAATCTTCTATCGCTTAAAACAATTAATATTTTAAATCGTAAATAGTAAAAGTGTTATTTTTTTATGCCTATTTAGGACATGCGTGTCATATGACGTATTGTGTATGTTAGCTTGGTGCGTGATATTATATTTTCAGAACATTAAATTTCACATAAATATTGCAACTTCACAATTCTCGCATCGAGCTGCCAACAAGTCATAAATTAGAGAATATTATAAATAATATGACATTTAAAACATGTAAATGACCTAACTGCAGTATATTAATTTGTTCAATTGTTTTGTGTTGAAAATATTTTTTGACAGCAATTTATTTGGAGAGTACCTATTTATGTGTATCCCAATTTATATCTACTAAATTTGTTAATAATGATAGAAATATAATTTTTTTAAGAATTTATGAAGTTTCATTCATTATTTACCAAAGTCCTTTGAGTTTTTCACAGCATTTTTTCTTAACGCCCATCAGGCCTTTTTTGTACAATACTGGTTGTTCCGCACAGGAACAAGCAAACAAAGGGCGGTCCGCTGAGTCCGCTCCGGCGGCCGAGAAGCGTAGTAGTGGCCGGAGAAATACAGCACGGGTGCCTGGTGTAGAACAGAATATTTCGCTGTGATGCGAAATTCGTCATAGAGAAGCGCCGGCCGTCGTCCAAAATTCTCAGCCAGGAGCACAGAAGATTGCGGAGGCTGGGTCGTAGATTCACTGCAGTAGTCGGGGCCCGGTAGAAATCTCCAAAAGGTATCGGGAGAGAAATAAAACGCAGATTAAAGCGGTCCAATGGCGTCTTCGTCACCACACCGTAGTGTATCAGGTGACCGCCGTACAAAACCATTTTTTATTTATAGCATTCTCAAAACTTTTCAAGACGTTACGCAACAGCAAGTTGCGCAACCCAATCAGAGTGGACAAAATCTCCCCTCCGTGTCGCCGCGGTTTGCAGCGCGACCGGTGTCATCTCGTGGCGCTTCCGGGAACTAGGCCCGCGAGAGGCCGGGCTGACCCCGGTCTGAAGACAGAAAAAGATTAATAAAATGTTTTGCATGTACCCCACAGGGATACGAAACTGTGTTACTTGTGGGCCTGACCTTGCACAAGGCCGTGACACAGTCATTGGACCTGCAGGGTCTTACTAATTTAGGAAATGCGTTGAATAAGTCGACCTTGAAAGTTCGAAGTTAAATCAGGTCATAAAGGTAGTTAGACTAATTGATACGCGATGCTTTCCATGATTACTGCATAGTACTCGGTTTAACGAGTATTTTGATACCACTCTCGACTACGGACGAAGTGGTTTTCTATACTTATCGCGTTTTTAAGAAAAACTCAAAAAGTCAATTTTTCTTCCAAGTCAAAAAATTAGTTTACATAGGCGAGTGTATACTCTCCAGATAGGTATTTACTTAGCGATTATGACACAAAAAGTTTCATTAAGATCGGACACTTCTGTCGGAAGTTATTTCTACTTTTGTGATTTCAGCAATTATTGACCTCGGTGGCGGTCAGATTAAAATTAGTAAACAAGTGTTTACCGAATTTTAAGTATTAGCAATGGATAGGTCTTGACTGAGCGCGTCTTGCAGTAATATTTTCAAGTATGTCAGATAAATATTACTTGCGCAATATGCTTTCAAAGGGGGCCGCGGAGAAAACGTTCTCATTTATTTTCTCAGGCGTCCCGGTGTAACTTTACATGCGTAGAAGTACATCAACTCAAGAAGTACTCTCGCTGGGAACACTATAAAAAGGTTTCAGGTTGATTTGGTGTCTGCGAGAGCTGTAATCTCACTTTGATTGATTTCCAGTGAAATTTCAATTATCAGAAAAAATGTGTTTTTTATCACATAACTGCCGATAACTAACTATATCGCACAGTGTGTGTGTGAGTTTAATTGACAACTCTTTATTTCAGGTAAATTTTATAAAAAAATTCTGACCATGTAATTTCCTCAAAAGTGACCGGCAACTGATTATGCCGGTATTTAAAATAACTTTACTTTCAATTTTCAACCAACAAAAATGGTTCAGATAATAGGGCAAACTTGCGTCTTACGCAAAATAAAAATACCTCCCGCTTTCTCTTTTATTGGGCAATAAAATGTGACACTCCGT
Organism: Agrypnia vestita; assembly: GCA_016648135.1. Taxonomy (NCBI): domain Eukaryota; kingdom Metazoa; phylum Arthropoda; class Insecta; order Trichoptera; family Phryganeidae; genus Agrypnia; species Agrypnia vestita. The sequence continues at coordinate 52,920 of JADDOH010007478.1, forward strand.
TTTTACATACAGTCATGATGCAATTCTGTCAAGATCCTGGGTTTCAACAAGGAATTCCAAATTCTGAAATGAGAGATATTCATAAGAATTTATAGTACAATATTATGCCAGTATGAAAGACATGTCTGGATCACGCTGTACAACACATTTGTTCGTTCAAAAGCGAGGCGTAATTTTACTTTCCAAGAGCATAATCTCTCTCGATTCATTCTTTTAATTGCGAGTTCCAGACCTGTCGCCCAGGTTACCGACTTAGACACGGTATTCACCCCCGACTGGGTCGGGGGCGACCAACTGCTGATGATGATGATACCCGGTTGTCAATCAAATATCTATTCATGACAACAGGGCATCAATGCTCTTTATGTGTGGAATAAAATCACTTCCCGCCCTCTCTCCTCTGTTTGGAGCAATGAAATGCGTCATTTTTATTGCATGCAATTGTGATTCAGTCTCATTAAAATCTCTGAAACAATTCAATAAATTCCATAATTTTTAGAAAAATCTGAGATGTTAAAAAATCTGAAAATTAAGATTTTCATATAACGTTTCTCAGTAAAAACCATATACATTTCAGCTAATGTCGTACATGCATTTTCATTGCTCCCAGCGAGATGTGATTTTATGAAGCTACTTCCTCTCAATTCGCTCCCCCCTTTCTCGGCTGCCGCCGCCGACGCCCCGTCCCGATCGAAGGGGAGCACCGCAGCCGAAAACTCGCGCGCCGTCCTCGGCACGGTACCCACCCCCAACCGGGTCGCGGCGATCGGTAGCGGCCCTGAAAGGGGCTTTTGTGGAGAATACAGTCTCCGTTCTGCTTCACTCACAGCAGAGGTTTCTACCCTTTATGTGACACGGTTGCGTCACATACAGAACTGGAGAGTTCTGTTGTAACACTGGTAAAGTAATACAAAAGTAAACAATAATACAAGCCGCAGCAGGTGTTAGCAGCTCTATGCATAGGTACATCTGCCATGTATTACAACTGACGCTGAGACCATGAAAGCCAGCGTACAAAAACAAATGAGAAGAAGCGTAAAGGCGTGTGTTGCCATTTTTTCCCTCCCAGTCACATTGCACACGTGCCCCGAAAAAGGACTCCTAACATACAGAAAAACAGCAATTATGCTTTGCACTAAAGGGAAGATTCTTGGAGAAAATCGCATACTTGCTAGTGGGTTCTCTTAGCTGGGGAATATATGCCGGTGTAAACATGGATGTGGAGAGGCTCTTCTGGCAGAGGGCACCAACATTCTATTAGAATCTGGCACCTGCAAGAAAATGAAAGGTAGATATTCAATAAATAAACAGGTATTGGTTTTCTCCTTCCTTCCTGGGTTTCAATCCGTGGGATTGGTTTGCAGCAAAGCACATCTCTTTCTCCATTCTGCTCGGTCTCCGGCGATCCTCTTCAGCTCTGTGTAGGAGGCATAATTCATATCTTGGCACACTTCCTCAAGATATTCACGGCGAAGGCGCCCTCTGGCAATCTTTCCCTCTACCATTCCCTCCAGTATATTTTTGAGCAAATTTTCATGATGTAAGATATGCCCCATCCATTTTGCACGCCTTTTCGAGATGGTAATCATCATGTGCCTGGTTTCATCGATCCTGCTGAGAACCTCTTCATTAATTTGTAATGTGGTTTTCTCATCCACACAATAATTCCTTCACTTTCTCATAGGATTTAAATTAATTGTTTTATTTTTTACTAGAGAGTATAAAAATATTTATGAACTTCTGGCTTCTCGGGATTATGTCGATAGACATCCGAAATAGTAATTTATCTTGAGGAGTAAGCCTTCTATATAAAAAATAATGATATCAATGAGAATTATTTCATAGGAAAACAATGAATGAAAGCGCGTTCGAAAATACGTCACCTTTTGTAGTCAATGGACATATTACCGATGGATTTGGTGTTAACATTTTAGACATTATTCATGATGATCTTAAATTAGGAAAAATATTAACCTTGCTACCTTTACATGAGTTTAATACTGTTTTTATAAGTTTCGAGAGAAACAGAATCTCACATTGATAGATGAAGTATAAGATTTGATACTTCACTTGTCGATAAGGGATTCCGTTTCTCTCAAAACTAAGTAGTGAAAAATATTAAAACTCACAGGTAACAAGATTAATGTTTTTACTTATTCAATCACCGTTGATTTTTTTACTGTTTTACAGAGTTGATAGAAATTTTTAAAAAATATGTCGCTTTATCAGAAATTTTCTCATATAAATAGAATTTTAGATTTTAATGGATTTATTTTTGAGACAATCTATTATGGAACTACAAACTTTCGACGCTGTCTTTGCTAGATGGAATTAAACAGATGAAACGGAACATAAAATAAAATGATTACAAATTACAAAACCCATAACAAAACCAAACAAGCATCGTGACGTACGGTAAACCTAGGTAGAAACCGCCGTACTAATTTGTAATTTTTATACATTCTGTCAACCACAAAATTCGAATTCCACATCGAACATTCACTTTGGCAACACTGCCAAGAATACGTGGCCCGAATGTTATTCTCGTGTCATTTTGTCTGTTTGTTTATTATTTTCATATATTTGTGAGCCACGGAGACCCTCCAGATTCCAGGTAAATGTTCCAAACCTTATTCTCAACGTGTGTAAAAAAAACGGCAATTAAATTCATCGTATATAATTTAAAAACTCCATTAGACTGGTTACACCTCTCGAGCTCTGTCAGTGCAATTTGAGTTTTTGACCCGAATTTCTCCGCGATGGGTCCAAAGTATTGCACAATTTTGTAATTAGATAAACTTTCATACAAATTAAATGTTATAATGCGAGAAGTCAGGTCGGTTTACGATATTTAGCCCTTTCTCGGAGCGTTACGTTTGTACTTTCAGTTTCAACATCTTGTGTATGACATGTCACTTTTTTCTGGCTTATATTACTTTCCTCGCGAACTGGTTTCCTCGATAAAGAGAAATAGATGTGCCCGTAGGTGCGGGTGAGGGTCGGCGAGTTGATGCCGCCTGCATTTCCCGCGAATATCTTATTTCATTCATTATTGGTGACAGCTTTCATCCAACGTATTGTATTTTTTAAATTAGTTTCACGGGTTCCTTTAGTAAATGGTTAGGTGAAAATCGCGATGACATTGTATTTATTTAATCATTTACAATTTGGTTTATATATTTTCGATATTTATTGTTGACAACCAGATAGAAATAAGATGTTTATAATGTAGTTTACTGTTTCCTTGCTCTGTGTTCCGGTTTGTAGTAGATAAGAAAAATTACGTAAATATTCCGATATTCCTTTGATAATTAAAAAAAGTTAATGTGCTTATTTTGTGCAAACACATTACATCAAAATTAAACAGTTTTTCGCTGTTTTCGAAGGCATCCTTAAAGGGACTTATATGTCATGGGTTTGAGCATTTAGAAGCTAGCAGCTTGGTAACCCCTAGATTTACAAACAAAATTCTTCTCATTGGAATCCTGTTTGTGAATTAAGTTTTTTATGTGCAATATGTTTTACATCACTCAAAAATAAACCAAAATGTGTACAGGTTAACCTTGATTTTTATGAGAAATATAAAATTTTCCAGAGAAATCCCACAAATACGAAAACCGGAAATCGAATATTAATTCAAAAGCGGGCTACATTCTCAATAATAGAAAAAGTATTTGTATGGTTTTTATTGAAGTATAAGAATTTAATATAAATAAAATATTATATTTATTGAAATTACCAAACTTTACTATATAAAATTAGGATTTTCACATACATATATTACAATGATCGACTAAACGATTTTATGTCTGCTTGGCTTGGAAGAAAAAAATTTTGATAGTTTTAATTACAACGAACCGTAGATATATAGATTTTGAAATGTTTTGCAACCGATGCTGAACTCTCTTTTCTTTAATAGTGCCTTCTTGCTTCACAAGTTATCAATTTCATTATTACAAGAAGTCAATATTTTTGTAGGGTTGATAGTTGAATTTAAAACTATCAAACGGATTTATGTAGAAAATGAATATAACCTGATTGTAGAGATCATCTGTAGACCCGAGACGGTTGCGTATAAAATATGTAAAATTCTTAAGACATATGGTACTAACACCATGTTTGTATTCCTCGCAGGGTTCGAAAAAATTCAATTTTTATAATAAAAATCAAATAATCGGATTTTTTTATATATATCCAAACTTTTTTTCTCCTTTTTTGCACACGTCAATTGATACAAACTCGAAATAATTAGGAAATTTATTTTTTTATTTTGTATATGAATTATTATTTATTAAATAAATTAATTGCATACTGAAAAAAGCTTATATATGCAATTACATATTATATATAAGTTATAAAAGTTGCTCTTTCTAATGTAGTGTTATGGGTGTATGTTTCTTTGTGTGATATAAAAAAAAAGATTATACGAAACAATTGAAACTAAAAAATAACCATAGCACTTTTTAAAATACAACTAGCGCCATCTAGTAACGACCGCAGATATTAAAAAAAAACAACCTGTAGCATTTTTTTAAATACAACTAGCGCCATCTATTAACATTTACAGAAAGTTTTCTTGTATATATATCAAAAATAAAAATCGAGCCATAAATATCGTGATATATATCATGAATCAATATATCCTCGAACCCTGAACACTATGGTTGTATTCCCAGGTAATAAAATCCACTACTGTTGCATTTTAGGAAGAAGAAATGTCAACTTCTCTATAACATAGGATTTTTTAAATTTGGTCCCTCATGACAGGACTTCTTGACTAATCTCCTCCATCTTTCCCGGCATCCTGCAGATCTTAGCGATGTCACCAGAGAAGTGCCTGGAGCCTTTTCCACTTGGTCAGTCCAACAAATGGGGGATATTCCTCTTCCTCTTTGACCCTTGGCAAGCTTCTCCAGGGTAACTTCTCTTCTGGCTAGATGTCCAAAAATTGGAGGATTCATTCTCAGTCAAGTGGTTGAGAGTTTTCCTTGATTTTTAGTTCTTGTGAATGGACAAAACTATTACAGTCGAACTTGGTTATAACGAGCGCAACGGGACCGACTAAATTTGCTCCGTATAGCCGGGACTCCTTATATCCGGGATAGGTAAATTTCACTTTCTAAATTTTTTTGCTTGTGTGATGTTATTTTCAAGAGCAGCTAAATAAACATCCTTAATTTTCCAGAGCGATGAAACTGTAGAAGACGATAGTTTACTTTTGGTGCCGCGTTCTATTTCACAAATAATTTAGACTTTTTCGCGAACCGAGAGACACTTTCATTTATTAGTGGACATGTTTCTGATAGAACAATTCGCGTTTAACTGATTAGGCTTTTAAATGCTAATACAGTAAACTGCATAAAACAAACTGTCACCTCAAACATTTTGGAAACCCCCAATAATCGGAGTTATATGACAGTTCTCGACCTTCAGTTCGGCATCCCTTTGATAAGAAATGCCGACGAACTATTGTTCGTCGGCATTTCACGCGCACAGGCAAACAATATTTGCCTGTGCACAGGAAATATTTGCCTGTGCACACGTGCACAGGCAAATATTTCCTGTGCACGTGGCATTTTCGGACATACTTTGTGTACATCATAAAATGAACCTCAATTAAGTACGAGCCGCTTTAAAAGCAATGTTCATTGTTATGAGTAGGTACGTATTTTTTTTTTCTGTAACCCAAGCGAATATATATGCAGAGTTTCTAAAATTTGCTCCGTATATCCGGGAATCGCGCTCCTTTTAACCGAGAATGATAGTATGGGAATATGCGAAAATCTAGAAAATTAATGCTACGTAGACCAGATTATCGGAGATGTGCACAGAAGCACCTATCAAGAAATGAAGAGGCTGGCAGGTGACAGAGAGGAGTGGAGAAATCGAGTGCTTGTTGCAGACCAATTCTAGGATTTCGAGCCAAAAAAAAAAGAATGGAGAAATTTGTGCATTTCGTATCCACAGTGTATACAATATGCGTCTCCAACACCACATCTCAAAGGCATCAATCCGACGTCTGTTAGGGTTAGTTACCTTTTAGCGGGTAACTAAAATTAAACTCATTTGTAATAAATACCCCAGTTAGTCTTGCGTGATAGCACTTATTTTACTATTTATTTATTTTTTTTAAAATAGAGATGCGAACACGGAATACGTGTCACATCAATATTCTTACTATTTTCAAACTAAGCTAAACGCTTGTGCTATGAAAATAGGACTAACTTGCTGATCTGGAGTGATGTTCAAACCAGTGACGTTTGGATCACGAGGCGAGAGTCCTAACCACAAGACCACAAGACCAACAAGCTACTCATTTGTCTTTCAATAATTTACTGAGAGATTCCACACGGAGCAATGATTTGTAGATTAGAACTTTTCACATACTCAACCAGTATTTGCAGTCAAAAGACTAACTGAAATACTTAAATAAATATCTAAGAAGGGTCATTAGAAGAAACAAGGACCACACATACTTAACGGCTATTCGTAGCTGTTGCGCAAGGCTCTTGATTAATGACATGTTGATTGTGAGCGTATTTTGTGCTTGCAGATGTTGTAAACTATGTGTGTAGTTGTTGGTAAGGTCAGAGTTCAATTTAATAAATCTGTGGTGTTAAATATTTAGGTTAGTAAAAACCAAATGTTTATAAACGGGGCGTTTAAAATGATAATGTGTCGGATCAGTTAACTTGGACCACCATTTGCTGAAATCTAAAAATAATTATGATTGTTGTGTAGGAGAACTTTATTTAACCACTTATGTGTCCAGGACAAAGGATTTTAACTTGCCGCAAAATCATAATTGAGAAAAAAACTATTTGAATAAACAGAGAAGTAAATTATTTTTTCAGATTTTATTTTATGCATTTTTGATGCTCATCTTGCTAGCCGTAAATTCTGTTAGGTTGACAATGAATCGAACTCCAATGCCTTTGGTCAAGACTAATTTAATCCATTTCACATTTGATCTATGGTATAATTTTTTTTACAAAAATAATATTGATATATTTGATTTGCTTTTATTAGCACAGCTCATATCTTGTTACTTAAACTCAATCTCTAAAAGCAGGTTGCCTAAATAATAGAAGAAAAAGAAGGCCGTGAATTAAGTCGACTGACATCTATGAAAAATATTTTATTGTTGATTTTTAATTAGTTTTCTTCTTAATAACTATTTGTACTGAAACTTATTAAAACTTAGTAATAACAAATATGTACATATATCTTTCTAGCCGGACAGGATTGACCTTTGCCGACGTCCGCGATGAACCCCCAATTCATGGCCGGTCCCCCGCCGGCTTTCAACAACAACCCCGCACCCCCTTCGTCGGCTTTCGTCCCCCACACGCTCAACGGGGCGTCCAATGCCAACCAGATCAATGCCAATTTTGCGCACAAGATGCAGAACATGAGTCTGGAGCAGCAGCAGCCGCCCCAACAAAATGGGCCCTTCTCCAATGGACCTTCCGGGCATTACCAACAGTCACCCCCTAGGCAATTGCCACCTGGGCAGTTTCCACCTGGTCAGATGCCTCCGGGACAGATGCCTCCGGGACAGATGCCCCCGGGACAGATGCCCCCGGGACAGACGCCCCCGGGACAGACGCCCCCGGGACAGATGCCCCCGGGACAGATGCCCCCGGGACAGATGCCTCCAGGGCAGATGCCACCTAGGCAGATGCCACCGGGCCAATACTCGCCAGGACAATTGCCACCCAGCCAATTGCCGCCCGGCCAGTTACCTCCCAGACAAGCGCCTCAGGGACAATTACCCTCTGTACAGATGCCCCCGAGCCAGCTTCCTCCGAATCAATTTCCACCCAGACAAATGACACCGGGTCTATTGCCACCTGGACCCACTCCGCCGAGCCAGTTGCCACCGGGTCAAGCGCCTGCAAATCAATTACCACCCAGTCAACTTTCTTCCAGTCAGTTGCCTCCCAGGCAAACGACCCCGGGGCAGCTACCACCGCAGCAGTCGTCCGGCGCACCGCATGCCCAGGGACCACCGCCGGTCTCGAGACCGGCCATGTCTCCCTTACAAACAGACCAGAACGGACCGCCCTCTACACAGCCTCAATTCTCCCCGGTCAGTAATGCGGGCAATGTGCAAAGACCACTTTCCAACTTCAGTTCGCATCAACTACCCGGCCAGCCCGGGCAGGCGCCGTCTCAGCCGCAGCAGATGCCCCCCACCAGTCAGATGCAGCAGCAACCTTTGCCGCCGACTCTCGGAGCGAGTAATCAGCAGAGAACGCAGCCATCGCTTCAAAACCGACCAAACTATCCGCCGCAGGGCCAAGCGGGTGCGCCGCAAAATACCCAGTTCCAGGCCCCCCAGGGACAGTTCAGTCAAGGAACACCCAACTTTCCGGGGCAAGCCGGGCCGCCTAAGCAAGGGATGCCTCCGATGCAGGCGCAGAATACGTCCCAGGGTCCGCATATGCCACCCCTTCCTGGGCAGCAATATCAGAAACCGGCCCAGACGATGCAACAACCCGGTTTCCAAAGTCAGCCGCAAGGTTTTACTAACCAACAATCCGGTTTGCCTCCTCAAGTGCCTGGTCTCCCCCCTCAACAGCCCGGTTTCCCTCCTCAACCGTCTAGCTTCCCGCCTCAACAACCCGGCTTCCCCGCGCAACAGCCTGGTTTCCCCCCTCAACAGCCCGGGTTCCCACAGCAACAGTCCAATTTCCCACCCCAACAGCCTGGATTTCCGCCTCAGCAGCCTGGATTTACTCCACAACAGTCGGGCTTCCCCCCTCAGCAGCCGGGATTCCCCGCTCAGCAGTCCAGCTTTCCCCCTCAACAAGGGGGATTCCCTCCGCAGCAGTCAGGATTTCCCCCGCAGCAACCCGGTTTTGGAACGCAGCAACCAGGATACACGGGACCGCAAGCCGGCTATCCGGGACAACAAGGGCAGTACGGGTACAACCAGCAAGCTCCCAAGAGGCTCAATCCTGACCAGATGCCCAGTCCTGTAAGTTCCGCATTTTAAACTACTTTCCTATCTTTATGCCTTTGCTCATATATCGTCTTTAGTTAAAACTTAAAGTAGCTTTTAAAAGTGCATCTCACACATATGCATTTTTTATTTTTATTAATGTTGGCAAAATCTCAACTTTTTGTGACATATTTTGCTTTTTTTAATATCAATATACTTTACGATCACTTTTCCAAACAGATCCAGGTGATGATTGATGACCAAAACAACAATGGCGGAATATTTGTTACCAACCAGAAAGGCCAAGTTCCGCCGCTGGTGGCCACGGACTTTACGGTGGAAGACCAGGGGAATGCCAGTATGTGTTGTCATTTTTTCACACACACCGTAAACAATTTTAATTCCACCATTTGATTTACACCAGTTTATATAAAATCATATACATATTAGCAGCATTTTTCAAAGCCTCAGGTACAGTCCCTGTCGGATGCATAAATAAGCTGGGAAACTGGAAGCAACTAGGGCTCACGGATAATCCGAGGAATCCTCTGGCTCCCACTGTTTCTCGCAAAAGTGGACTGTATTTTGTTCTTTGTGGCTTCGTTCACTGGCAATATTGCACAATGATATTTTTTTTTTACGCTTCAACAGGCCAGGAGGCCCAATTACTGAAGCGAAATACATCACAAAACACCCAGGCTTGAGTAAATCACACAGATTAAATGTGATCTCACCGGGAACCGAACCCGGGACCCTCGGTGTGAGAAGCCAGTGCGCTAAGAGGGCCGCCAATTATCGGAAGATATTATCGGAATTAATGTGACGAACAAGTGGTGGATGCGTTAACGTGTGTAATTATGGCACTGTTTCGTAGGTAGCAACTCTAACAGTAGGATGGAGTAAAGTCTGGCATTTCATGAAAATCTCCCATCCCATTTCACACTTTGTTTTATGGTTGCTGCGGCTGGCTATGCGTTGCCATGGAGTATGAAGTGTTGCCTGTTATTCAGTGTATTTGCGTCTCGGTTGTTTAAGTGAGATTAACCGTCTAATTGTTCCATTGTTGGCAGCTAACAATTAGCCTTGTTTTAGCAGTTTCAAATTAATCACACATCGAAAACCCCATCTAATGCATAATAACGCTGTTTTACATTAATATTAAAGTTTGTTTAGAATCTACTCCTCAGTGCCTGTCCTGAATTACCCACTGTAAAGAATAACCACCAGCGTAATCTTCCAGGTCCTCGTTACATCCGGAGCTCCATGTACAGCGTGCCTGCCACGGCAGACATGATCAAGCAGACGGCCGTACCGTTCTGCGTTGTGGTGAGTCCGCAAATTGACTAGTCAAAATGTATGACATTTATTTTGTACAGTTGAAAGATTGCCTGATTCCTAAACATTATTTTTCATATTTATTTATATGTTTGATAACATTCATCATCATCATTCTTGGCACTACAACCCTTGGTGGGTCTTGGCCTCCCCAATAATCTTCCTCCACTCATCTCGGTCTAGTGCCAGCTCTCTCCAGTTTCAAAGCTCTAAGGCAGAGATGTCTTTGAGGATGTTGTCACTCCATATTAATTTTGGCCTTCCTAAGCTCCTTCGTCCTATTGGCCTTGAGTTCAGCAGGGACTTTGGTGCTTGATGCTCGGACGTTCTCTCCACATGACCCAGCCACCGAAGTCTTCCCAGTTTTATAAATTTTGTGACGTTTGGCTCCTTAAATATAGTATAGAGCTCATTGTTGTTTGATAACATCTTTGTTTTTATATTATTTTTAAGAAAAAATATTTTTTTGAGCCGTAAAATACTGGAGACTCAATTTTCTGAGGCAGTAGGGAAAATAAATGACACAGATAAATAAATCTGGAAAATCCCCACGAAAAACTTCTGAAAATAATTACAAACACACGAGTCCAAATTTAAAGTAATGGCTCGCAGCTAAACGGCATGAAAATACAATAAAATAGAAAAATAATTACAAACTAAATTTGAAATTGTGGAAGTGAACTCCGCAGCTTTCAAGACAATTAAACTTTTCCACTTGAGGATGCTTGAGATTTAATTGCGAGTAAACATTTTATAACAGTTCTAGGATCCATGATGTAAGTTACGTAAGATCTAAGGTCAGTTGCGTACTGACCTGTGCAGTCAAACAGCTGCTAAAAGGATTGCTACTAATGCTGGTATACACTGTGTATTATACACAAATATATCAATGTATTAAAAAATTAAACTAACATTGAAAAAAATAATTTGATTTGTGCTGATCGGTGCCTCAAGTGTTTCTCGTCATTAGCGGTGTAAAATAAAAAACAAATGGAAAGTAGCAACTAATTGTAGTTCTATGGTAGGCGGATGGGTTTACTTGCATTACAACCGATCTAAACCGGTTTGTGCTCACCTCAAAACCGGACCATGCACTATTTTACAGTGACAGCACTTTTTCTGATTTAGAATTGTTGAATTTTCAATCTTATTTGCTTTTTTTTATATTCACTGCATGCTTACAACTCTAGAATCTACCACACGGGATAGTCTAGAGAGTGATTTGCCAAAAATGTTATTAAAATATGAAACACTGATTTTGTTTTGCTGTTTTTATTTGTACCAAGTTCATCTTAAGTATTACACTTCATTCCAAAAATGTTCCATCCTTAATCCCTTAATATTAATTCCTTTTCTGAGCTTTGTGTATCCCACCTATGTAAGTAGGTACCTTAATAATTTAATTTAATGCCAGAAAGTAGGTACATATCTACCATAGTACGGTAGGGTTTTTCATTCATAGTATTTTTCATTCATTCGTTTTTGGTAGGTACTTATTAGCAGTGAGTTTCTCGTACGAGTCTTGAAAAATATATTTTTTAGAATTATAAAAGCGATGATATTACAAGAAATGTGGATACATATTTCAATGACGCCAAACTTCATTTCTGCAATTTAGTAATTGCTTAAAGATGCAAGTCTAAGAGTTGAACATTACTTTTTTTTTTATTAGGCTACTGAACTTTGTTTCCCGCTCAGGTGTCCCCCATGGCGGAGCTGATGGAGGGCGAGCGTCCCCCTCCGCTGCTGGACGTGGCGCAGCTGACGGGCAGCCCCGGGCTGGGCCCCGTGCGCTGCTCGCGGTGCAAGGCCTACCTGTGCCCCGCCATGCGCTTCATCGATGCCGGCCGCCACTTCCAATGTGCCTTCTGTAAGACTACCACCGAAGGTGAGGAGTCCACACTCTATCTGTGCAGTCAGGAAGATTGTAAAAACTCTAATCACCTATTATTCAGCCCACACAAAAGTTTATTCACATTTCTCATAAGGCGGTACATTCACTGCAAATGCATATTTCGGCGTTTTTTACGAAAATGTGGGTTTTTATTATTCATTTATATCAGAATCTATATGATACATTGCAATTTTTTTAGGGCAATAACTTAGATAGAACCTTTATTCTTATATAAAAGTAATAAACTAAACATTATTTACAATAATTAAGAAAAATATAGGCATTAATCCACAGGCCGCGGCAAAAAAAACCTTTTTAATGTTCCCGGGCGTAAAGTGGTTCGTTTAAAATTTCTATGTAAGCATAATATGTTTTTTTATACGTATAAAGTTTACTTAATTATCTAGAATCCGTATGTAGGAAATTAAGAAATATTCAGTATTAAAATAAGAGATGGTCATATATTCTTCGCTTTCGTCTGCGAAGAATATATGATCATCTCTTTCTATCAAAACCTTACTGTTTTAGCAACGTATGTACCAAAATATGTAACGAACGTGTAATTTTTATTCGATTTGCGCTCAGATGACATGTCGCGCACGGCTTGAAAGCACATGATCTATCAATGTAATTTGACAGATATGCATGTTTGTGAATCGGCTGTCCCCCGCCTTAAGTAATGTGGTGTGTGTTGTGTTCCAGTGCCCATGGAGTATACCCAGTATCTGAACACCGGCCAGCAATACGGGCAGGCCACTCCAGAAATGTCTCTGGGTTGCTACGAGATTGTGGCCACCAAGGAGTATTGCAGGGTATAACAATTTACCTTTTATTATTTCAAAATTTAAGCTAAAAATTAAAGCTAGAAATTCTGCTTTAAAAAGTGTATTTAAAATCAATGCTATATTGTTACTGCTCAGTCAGATTATTTTTGTAAGCCTTTGTAACCTTCTGAGTGCTAAGCCTTATAAACTGTTGTGGAAACCTTAAAATTGCCAGATATAAAATATTGGTTATATTTTTACTATATAGCTAAAAATAAATTATGTAAAGACCCATCATCAAGATTAAATTTATTCATGCAGTTAATATAGTAAATATTTCTATGGTGTGTAATTGTCATTGATTTTAATCTAACGCATTTGTCTATTCAATTTGTTGATATTATTTTCGGTATTATTTTCTTGTAATTGTAAAAGATTGTTTCTAAAGAAATATAATGAACTAAAACTAATGATATAATTAGCAATCATTGTGATTAAAACAAAGTTAGTTTTCATTTGCTTAAATTATTTCTGTTCATGCTATTTCCACTTAAAAAATATTTTATGTCCTTGTTATCAGATTTGATTAGAATTTTTATGTTTGACTTTTGGATGAAAATGGCATGATTTATGATATTTTGTTTCTATTTTAACATTGTCTAAAACATTAAATTTTAAATCTTCAACTTAGAAGAAAACTTTGTATTTTATCGGCGTATATATTACTCGTGGTGCCACTAGATGGCTGGTAAGATTTTTATACTTTACCTTTTCAATTTTCTGTGTCAAAGTGGACCAAGTGATGACTATAGTCAAGAATACAACCGAACTTGAATTTTGATGAAAGAAAAATTGTTCCTGGTATAATAAAGGGTCCTGATTACATAAATGAAGTCAAATTTTCCCAATTGCTGGTTTAAAAGCAGTTATTTCAAGTTTGAAAATGATACATTTTGACACTTCACGCCGTAGATGCATATACAAAATATTCCCATTCATTATCAAACATGTCAACTATACGATCCTTCATTACGCCGGGTTGCAATATAATGTATGCCCCGCATTACCTAAGAAAATATCATTGCGAATTTGAATCCGTTTTTAACAAAAAATTTGCCTTTTCCCTACTGGATACGTCATCTAGACTTATTTCCGTTTTTAACACAAAATTGGCGTTTTCCCTACCTGATACAACATCTAGACTAAACATTAATTTTCTATGGTTTCTTGTTTTATTATATGGGCATCTATGACGTGAAGTGTCAAAATGTATCATTTTTAAACTTGAAATAACTGCTTTTAAACCAGCAAGTGGGAAAATTTGACTTCATTTATGTAATCAGGACCCTTTATTACACCAGGAACAATTTTTCTTTCATCAAAATTCAAGTTCGGTTGTATTCTTGACTTATTCCCAAGTGATTTCTAATTTTTCACTGTCGAGGTGAATTTGATGAGAAGGTAGTTTGTTAAGTACTTGCTGGCGTACAGCGTGCGGCCTTTATCGAGGTGCATACCTGTTACCCAGCAACCGCCTAACTGATTGAACGTCACTTCCTTAAGTTTTCAATTTTCTATAAAATAATATTTGACTTGGTTTTCACAATACGTCAATAAGTTCAATGTTGGAATAGGATTGAGACAAGGTTGCCCACTTTTGCGAAATAAGCTATCGTTGAAGGACGAATGTACAAATATACGCATTTAGCACTGGAGGTATGAGTTATTCACGCACAAGTGCGCAGATAATGGAGGAAAGGTTTAAGTTTGTAATGGCACCTGCGTAAATAAGACAAGCTAACCTATGTGTACGTCACATATAACAAACAGTTTTTTTTACCAAATCACAAAGCCACCTGGCAAAGGTTAAAGTTTTTGAAATTTAATCTTTAATTAAAACAATGCCTTTATTAATATGGTAAAAAATGTTTTAAAAGTTTTCACATATGGGGTCATTTTCCAGTTGAGTATTAGTGCTTTCTCGTGGTAAAATTGCGTTGATATGCAGGATTATTAAATACCTCTGGATTGCCTAGTGCGATATTTTAAATTCTACTTTTAAATTGTTGTCAAATGCGATGGATTGACAACTTTGTATTTTTCTCCAGAACAATGTACTCCCCCAACCGCCGGCGCTGATTTTCGTCGTGGACGTGTCCTACAACGCCGTGCGCAGCGGGCTGTTGCAGCTGGTGCTGGGGCAGCTGAAGGCGACTCTGTCCGTGCTGCCGCCCCATCAGCGAGTGGGCGTCATCACTTACGGGGCCACCGTTCACTTCTACAATATCAACGTTAGTATTCTTTTAGCTAATCTCAATATTTTCACCAAATCTATCACCTTTATATAACTTTAAACAATAACTACGAATAGAACACAACGGTGGTGTAACACCAGTTATTACATCCCCCTTCTTACCATACTAGCCCCTCCCAGCAAGCACTTTCACTTTCCGCCTGCCCCTCCCCCGCTCCCGACAACTCCCGCCCCTATGTAGTAGATAAAATGTCTTCTAGTCTTAAGTTAGTATATTACTGAAGATGATGCAGTAAGCATCGAAAACGTTTTAATTAATTTATTTAATTAAACTGTCATTGTGTGAAGTAAACAACGTTGTGTTCTATTCATAGTTATTTACAATGAACTTCCACAAAGTTAATCACGAAAATTTCGAAATATTATTATCAACTTTAAACATTTCTCCTCTGATGTATTTCCAGGAGGCCCTAGCCCTGCCCCAGATGCTGGTTGTGGGAGACGTGCAGGAAGTGTTTGTGCCGCTGTCGCAGGGGCTGCTGGTGGAGCCCAGCAAGGCGGAGCACCTGCTGGACGCCCTGGCGCAGGAGATTCCCAACATGTTCAGGGACACCAAGGACACGGAGACTATCCTTCTGCCCGCTGTGCAGGTCAGTCCGCTCCGTAGGTTACTCCATCTTCTAATGAAGACCAGTCTTGCACTAGAACTGGGGTCTCGTCTTTAGGAATAAACCTAGTTTTGTGTACAAAACAAAGACTGAATTTCCACCGCGTTGTTAACTTGAGGATTGGGTCTGTCAATCTTCGTATGATTTGTATTGTGCAATGGTTTGTAGAGTAAAAAATATAGAATAAGTAGTAGAGAGATGTGCAAGTTCAAGATCTACAAGGTTAATAATTGATAATAAAAATCAGGTGGCCAGTAAAATCTGATGTCGAATAGTAGTTCAGTAAATGTACTGCATGCTATTTTAAACACGACATTTATTAAATTAACTTTTCAAAGCAAGAAAACACTTTGTGGCTTGACATTATAAGACATTTAAGAATAAATTATATACTATCTTTTAAACTACTTTATTGCTATATATTTGTCAACTAGTTTTGGTTGGACTCAACTTTCTTCAGGACAATTATAATATAGACTATATAATATAGACTGAATATACAATATCAGTCTATATTATAATTGTCCTGAAGAAGGTTGAGTCCAACCGAAAGTAGTTGACAAATTTATAGCAATAAAGTGTGTTTAAAATATAGTATTTAATTTATTCTTAAATGTCTTATTTATTGAATTATTACATTGAAAATTCCTAAAGTCTGCACACTCTTTTTATAGGAACTTACTTATTGACGCTTGCATAAATTGTAGATTAGGGATTCTAGGACTATTTTACATGTCTAGTTGTTCACTCCTATTCAAAATTGTACATAGACATACAGATTCATAACACCTAAAATATTACATAGAGTAACTGTTATTGAAACTAATTTTAGTATAAGTGTCTCACATCCTTATAATTTAATCCTAACCACAACGCACTTGCGTGTATTTGATTTTAGGCGGGTCTGGAAGCTCTGAAGGCGGCCGAATGTTGCGGTAAATTGCTGATATTCCACTCCTCGCTGCCCACAGCGCAGGCGCCGGGTCGGCTGGCCAACCGAGACGACCGAAAGCTGCTCGGGACGGATAAGGAGAAGAATATACTCAGTTAGTAGTCTTTCCCTCGCTGTTATTAATGTACAGTCATGACGCATTTCAATATCTTGACCCCGGTTGTGATTGCGCAGGTCCGCAGAGCAAGGTGTACAATGAGGTGGCTCAGGAGTGCGTGGCGGCCGGCTGCGGAGTTGAGCTGTTCCTCTTCAACAGCTCCTACATCGATGCCGCTACGTTAGGTCAGCTTCCACGCCTCACTGGTGGTTCACTCTACAAGTATACTTACTTCCAGGTGACAAAACTTGTTACAATCTTAACTCTTAGTAATTCATCAGTTTTGGAGTACATTTATAAAGTTAGCGTTTTGATTTCAAATCGCTGACTCCAATGATGATATCAGACAGATAAAACTACTAATTACGGTAAGGACGATGCTCCAAAAGATGCCAAATTTTCAGTATTTAAGGCAATCAATAAAAGAACAAAAAAATTAAATTTATTATTTGAAGCCCTGAAAACAATAAAAACATGTTCGGTAGTGAGCTTTTCTATTTTGGGTAATTTTATATGCAGAATAAGATTGAAAATAATAATACTAAGTAATTTTTTTTGTTATTGTGTCCATAATGGTTTTTTAAAATTATTTTTCTAAAAAATACCAAACGTAATAAAAATTTACATTTTTACAGCCTTTTATAATTTGGTTTTGCATGAAGAACATTTTATTTTGTTATATTTTTATAATTCAATGAATATTAAATAAATTTAAAAATTGTGCATGGACATGCATTACTTTTTGTTTTGAAAATTCAAAAAATGATTTAATTGATTTTTTCAAATTTGCGGATCATTTTTTAAAATTCAGTTCTCGTATAAGCCCTAGTAGTGTTGATATTCATGTACAGTCATATCAATTATAATTGTTCTATGTTCCCCCACAGGCCGACATTGACGGCGAGAGGTTCCTTTGGGACCTGCGTCACGTTCTGACACGGCCCACGGCCTACGATGCAGTAATGCGGGTGCGCACGTCCACAGGAGTGCGTGCCACGGATTTCTATGGAAACTTCTTTATGTCTAACACCACAGATGTGGAGCTAGCAACACTGGGTATGTAAAAATGATATAAAAATATGTTTTTCGGATTAACACTTCGTGGGAAAGTGTGAATATGCGTGAAGCTATGATCTCCTCAAACATCAGATTTTTATTTCACATTCACATGTTAAATTGTTTTTTGGAAAATAAAAATTATCTATGTAAATTTTACACTTTAATTTTTAACCAGTCGTATGCCAGAGCGTAGATCCGCGCAACAACTTTTGTACCCTCTATGTGCTGAGCGCAGTTCTGCGCTCCCTAGGCGCGTACGCGAATTCGGCCTATTTTACCTGCGTTTATTTGCTTTTAAAGCTTATCGTTGGTTGTATCTCAAGTTTTTGAATGAATGAACAAGCTCTGTTTGTCAAGTAACCACATTTGCCGTGCAAATGGAACAAAAAATCATTCTAAATGTCGTCTTGGAACTGCACATTAATCGTGTTAAAAAAGTGTTTTTTTTTTTTTAAATAAAAAGTGTTAAAATTAAGAAATTTTATATTCTTTGATAAATTTAGAATGAAAATATTGAAATAAAATATCTTTAGTGTAATTACTTCTATGGTTTTATTCGATAAACAACATGTGCGTTTATTTCTGACAGTAAATTTTGTTACTTATTTTCGTAATTAATGAATAAGTAATTATTGTACAAGTAATTATTGAAATATAAGTAATTATTGAAGTCTGTATATTGAGAAACCAGAAACTGCAACTTTGTTGATTTTTACATGAATATAACCGTCACAAAAAACAGTAATCGTGTGCGAAATTGTGCGGCAGACGGCGTACATTCCACGCTACACACGGGCAGCATATGGCCAGTTAAATTCTAATCCAAAATTCTAACCCTACTTGGTTCAGTAGAAATTGTAAATCCTCAATGTTTTTTTGCTAGAAGTACCGTATCATTTGTACCGATAAAAAATGGGAGTCCTGGTTGTTCTATTTTATTTTAAGAATGTATAAATATGATATTCTTTTTGCAGACAGTGACAAGGCCATCGGCGTGGAGATCAAACACGATGACAAGCTTACGGGCGAGGATGGAGTCTATATTCAGGTAGGCTCGCTCGCGTTGACTGAATGAAGGACTTCAGAACATATTTTTTTATACAAAACTAGATCATTTTTCCTTATTTTCCCAGACCATTTTCTAATACAATTTTAAAGTAGCTAAAATGCTGGTTTTTCAATACATGAACAATTAATTTTATCTTTAATAAATCGGCTCCAGATAATTATAGAAGTGGAGTAAACTTATCTTCGCCCTTCCTCGCTGGGCCATCTTCACCACATAGCAGTCTCCGCCCGGCACTGGGTTCAAAGTCAAGAGACTAGCTGTCACCTCACTTTGTAATAAATCTTAACTTTTCTCAAACCGATTGAAAAGTAGTAATAATCTTTTTACTTTATTTATACTTCGCACAATTGCTTTTGCTAGGTCGTCACCTTGTTTTGCGGATAATGGTGGTCCACTACTACACACCTAGTACTTTTGCAAAACATTAATTGATAACCAACTGATTTAATCTCTCCTCTCTCTCCCCATCCGGCGCCAGATTTGGAATTATGCCAAATAGTGGTTTGTAGTTTAGCGGTACATAATGGAGTTCTGGTACCGACACTAATGTATGGAAGTGAAGCCTGGAGCTGGCAGAAGAGGAACGAAAGTAGATTGAATGCAGTGGAGATGAGGTCCCTTAGACGTGTGTGTGGTAAATCCATGTATGATAGAGTATAGAATGAAGATATTAGGAATGAATGTAAAGCTGATCGTAGCACAATACATAGAATAAAAATAGGGTCACTCAGGTGGTTTGGGCATGTTGAGAGAATGAATGAGGAAAGAATGGTAAGAAAGATATAAGATGCAAGTGTTGACGGCGCCAGAAAGAGAAGGCCACCACGGAAGACGTGGCATGACCAGATTAACCAGATACTGGAAGATGGTCCTGTTAGAAGCCTGAACAACCGTTGAGCTTGCATGCGAAGATGTATGAATGTAGACAAAGCGAAAGTTGTATGTCGGGACAGAAGAGTATGGCGCTCTATCCTCTCTGCCTACCCCCATGGGGAAACGGCGTGATGGTAAGTTAGTTAGTTAGTTAGTGGTTTGTATCTTGGTAAATTTTATGATTGAATTCCTCCAATTCTGATATTTGAACCTAGCATTTGGGCTATGCCTCGTAACACGAAACACATTTTTATTATATTAAATAGATGAGGGATATAAAAGCAACGGAAGCAATATCCCATAGGTGTTTCTGAAATAAAATTCACCAGTGAAAATAAATAAAAAATCCTGTCACTACTCAAGGAAATTTCTCTGGAATCTATAAAACCAATTGCCACCAAAGTTTTCCTTTTATGTATGTGTATAAATAAATATGTATATAACTTTTAAATATGGATATTGCCTTGTTTGCAACCAAATGGTGGATATTGCTAATTTAATTATTTACAAAATTGGATATTGCTGGCTTTGTTATAATGTTGCAGTCTAAAATCAATATCAACTTTCACTTAATTACAAAGCAGCCATTTTGTCACGTGCCACATCCTCGGGGGTTGATTGGTGGAAGTGGATATTGCTGCTTTTGCTTTTAATACTGATTTGAAAGGGATAGAGTTATGTTTTCTATACAATCATTCTTAATTGACTGCATTCAAAATATTATTTTTGGATATTGCTGACTTTGCTTTAATATCCCTCAAACATTTACATAAAGCATCTGTCAAATATGGTCAGATACCTATGTATTTTTTTTATCAGGAAGGAAAAAGTCAAAAATTATTACAATTTGATTTGAGATTTGTCTTATGGTTTTTTTTTTAATTCAAATTATAATCAAGTCACTAATGACCCTGGTAGACAGTCCTGAATTCCTAATCTATAAAAAAATATGTGGTGGTCAAAGACGCGTGCATATACACGTGTAAGGAGGTACCACATTTGCTGACATCGAGCACGGCAGACCGTTACTCTCGATACAGAGGTCGCGGCAAAAGCGCTGAGCACAACGAACAAGGCGACGATGTAAGCCGGACCAATGACCGAGTACAAAGGCGAGGTATAGCAGAGGGCATGGACTATCGGAGTGACGAAACGCACCTTGCTAATCTAGGCTAAATACCCACACGCGCGGCCGAGTAAAGAGGAAATCATAACACCCCCGATTCCTTTGTTCTGAATCACTATATAAGCACGCGCCCGCAGAACAAATCATCTCACTCCAACGGGGCTTCTCGGATACAGCGGAAGCCCTCGCCGTCCTACCTTCGAACTTTGCGCCTTTCAATTGTAACCTTTGTACACTACAGTAATCTTTATAACTTGTGTTTTGTAATCAAATTAATTCTGTCAAAGCATCGCGACTTTTACATCATCAACCGCAGCAGAGATCTCCGACTCTACAAACGGAGTGGTGACCTTTGAGTTCAACTCTCCAAAACCGGAGGGCTCATCCACCTCCAAAAATATTTAAATTAAAGATGTGTATTCTCATTGACAGGTAGCACTGCTGTACACGCACGTGAGCGGCCAGAGGAGGCTGCGCATTTGCAACCTGGCCCTGAACGTGGCCACGCAGATGGCTGACGTATACCGCTGCTGCGATCTGGACGCCATCATCGACTTCCTTACCAAGCAAGGTCAGCTGCACCACAAGACCTGATCATTATTAATTTATATTAATTTCAGAGTATCCTCTTTCCCTGCGCAATTGTACAGAATATCAAAACCAACACCCAACATAAGTATTACAATATTGAGTTTTCAATATTATTTATATAAAAATAGATTGAAAAAAAGAAATATAATGATGTATCTGCTATAGGTCGACCACAATCAAAAGACCATTCCCTAGCTTTGTTTGGTAAGAAGAAACGGGGGAAAGTTGCCTGGCAAGCCCGTATTGCAAGCCTCAATATGATATTCCAAATAAATATATATTTTTTAGTTTAAAATAGGTTACTTACCTCTAGAAAAACTTCTTTTGCATTCATTTTTTGCATCGTAACAACACACATATTTTTTGCGCACATTCTTTTGAATGCGCTTTAGCTTTAATTTTCAACTTCAGACTCACTCATGAGTTATTTTTTAGGTTAATTCACTTCCTATATTGGGCTTCTGGACTTTTCCATTGACTTGCGCTGGCTGCACACTGGATGCGTTTTCGTCTGAAATTGAGTAGTACGTATACGTACGAATACGCAAGTACATTCCTGACCTTAGAAGTAGTATTGAACATCGCACACTATACACGATTTAGTAGTGTGTGTACGCACATATATATGCGACGTTCGACACGATCTGGATTTGTTCGGAAAGTTTTGCGATTTCGTACGATGGATATTGAAAAATTTGTCAATTAGATACATGACCACAAATGTTTGTGGGACCAAAGCGAATCAACTGCGTGACCATCAGCGCAGATCATGGCGGAGAATATCTAAAGAACTAAAGGTATAATTATGTACTTCGAACAAAAAAAACTTTTAAATATTTTTCCAATTTTATGAGCTCTCATTGCACTTCGATTCTCCCCAGCATTTATTAGATTGTCATGAAATTTGTCATTATTTAAGTCTACTATAATATGGTGGAATTTAGCAAATTCATCCCTTCTAGTATATTATATTTCGTTCACCCATTTGGTTCTACGATGCCGTAGCAGCCTATGAGTAAGAACAGAGTTTTCCAGAAGATACAGATTATTCATTTGGCACAAACGTTATTGGAGAAATGCAAAAAGTAACTGATCTTAACCGACGCAAGACGCAATCAATGTGCACGCTCAATACGTACGAAAATAGTCATACGAATACGTACATAATGATTCATATCCAAAGTGTGACCGGCCTTATTATTTGACGATTTTCCGGGCTTGTAGTATCCTTCGCTTCTTCGAAGAGGCCAGATATTCCTTCAGCTACCTTCAGCGGGTGAAGACACCACGGACAGCAAATATGCTTTGAGTGACTCAATTTCATTACATACATTGAGTGACTCAATGACTCATTACAGGAACAATTAAACTCAAACAGTTTTTATACACCTGTATCTCCATAACTCTTGGCGTCATAATCAATTTTTAATGTACAAAAATAAATCATAGACATTATAAAAGCTACAAAACGGTAACCATTACAGTTGTCACAGGTATGTCTGTTAAATATAGAAAACAATGTAAAAATAGCACAAACTTACATCACCTAAATTTTAATGTTTAACCATATTGTCATATTGTTTGTGATCATGTGAGAGATAACTCATTTCATTTTGTGTCGGTACGATAACGGAGGTTTCTTCTTCTCCGCAGCCGTGTGGAGACTGAGCGAGCACTCGCCCAAGTCCATCAAGGAGGGCATCATCGCACGCTGCGCGCAGTCGCTGGTGTGCTACCGCAAGCACTGCGCCAGCCCCACCAGCGCGGGCCAGCTGGTGCTGCCCGAGAGCATGAAGCTGCTGCCGCTGTACGCCAACTGCCTCATCCGCAGCGACGCCCTGAGCGGAGGTTAGCGCCGGCCAGAGTGTACTTTCCTGACAAAGTGTTTAGGGACACATTTATTTAAAGTGCCGATATTTGAAGTATTTTTTAGTTATAAAAAGCACAGCCGGAAAAAATGGCAGTTATGTTTATTTGTTTATATTTATGGATGAGCAGCTTGTGGGCTCCAGGTTTTCTGCAATGTCATTTAAATACATAATATCAATTGAACAGTACTAGCAATACTTGAACAATACATTTACATACATATTTTTATAAAAAAACACAGAAAGAAAAGAGGGAAATAATGGAGATTACTATAGAGAAGAAAAAGAAAAGAAAAAAAAGTATACATATATAAATTTAATCATTGAGCTGTTTCCAAAAAATTGTCTAGTCTTTTTTTAAGGTATCCACTGTGGTTGTTTCAATAACGTTTTTTGGAAGCTAATTCCAGCTATCAACCACACGTTTTGATAAAAAGTTCTTCCTTAGAATTGTCGAAAATAATGCACGATTCAATTTCAGTTGGTGACCTCTGAGATTATTAGTCTTAAGGTGGTATATGTTCGTCAATTCTGGGCAGTTATACTCGTATGTCTCAATCAGATCACCTCGCTCACGTCTCTGTTTCAATGTTGGCAATTTTAGTATCCTTAATCATTCTTCGTAGGATTTCTTCTTGAGAATTATTTTTTATTTAAAAAAAATATATAAAAAAACTAAAATATGCACATGGCCTTTTGATCAGGGGCACCTGTGCGAATATCTTTTAAGTATTTTGCAGTACCTTGTGAAATTTTTTAGTATTTTAGGAAATTTTATGTATTATTTCCTCCATTGGACTGCCTTGATATGTGCGGTTGGTTAGAGTCTGCGCTAATTATTCATACTTGAATGCATTCAAAATTGTTTTTCACTTTTTTTAAATCCCTTTTAGAATTGATTACATTTTCTAATCACTGTGTTTGTGCTTTTAAAATTCAAATTTCCTTTGAAAGAGTTTATTATTGACTTTATATTATTATTTCACATATTTGTGGATGATTGTATTTCTAATAAATGTGTTTATGCTGGCTTGTATAGGACAAAAGACAGAATCAAAAGTTAAAATTTATTTTAAATAATCACAGCAAATTGACTATTTTTTATGGGATCTCCGGGCATTTTAGACTTCCACGCAGAGAAAATACATTCTTAGAGAAGGTATTGACACTGCCTGATACATGGCATTTATGTGCTTAAATGGAATGGAAGCGTATACAAAACTTGAACTTGTCAAAAGCAACAGAGTCACAATTCTCATTACTGCGGTAATGTCTCAATTAGAAGCTATTTTCAATTTGCTGGAATGTTTTTTTTAACTTTACAAAAGACTTAAGTGGTCTTAACATTTTCATAATTCTATACAGACTGGGCTCTCTGACTTCCAAGTCCTAATGGCCAATGTGGTTAAGAAAATGAAATATTCCTCACACTGTATGTATGCTAACACTACCACCCGATATTGCAGGAGCGGACATGTCGTGCGATGACCGCAGCTGGGCCATGCAGACGGCCATGAGTGGAGACGTGTCGGCCTGCCTCGCCTCGCTCTACCCCTCTCTGCTGTGCCTGTCGCCGCTCGCGCTCGGGGAGCCTCCGCAGCCCCTGCGCTGCTCCGCCGAGAAGATGCGTGACGACAGCCTCTATCTGCTGGGTGAGTGTGTGCCCCACTTAAAATTACTTTAGCCGCAAAGAAAATATAAGGGTTTTTCATTTTGTGATAAAAGGTCGAATATTTTTTGCTGCACTTCATTAGTGGTTAGTAGTAGTCTGTAATGCGGACATTTCCCTCAGCAGCGAAGAGAGGGCAACGCGAGTACCTAAACACGCCACTCGCACTGACCATGCGTCTGCCATTGTTGTAAAGTTTTTAGAACTGTACGCGTGACAGAGTTATACGCGATTCAAGAGACAAGCAATTCCAAATCTGCACTCATTGTAGTCAATTTATTTAATTTGTAATATTGTTGATTTATTTAATTTAATAAAATTGATTTATTTCATACAATTTCATAGTCGAATGCAAAGTATAAAGCGGAAATGTAAACACTCACTGCCTTTGACACTGCCACACATATTTTTGGGAGTAAATATAGCTGCTTGAAGAATATTTTTTCTTCTTCTGTATGAAGGCTTGAACTTTGTGGTGACATTATTATTAAAATAAAACACAAGTCACTTTGTTTTCACCACTTTATTACATTAAAAAATCTACATGTTTCAAGAACAATGTTCTCTTCATCAGGATTATTGTGTACTAATCTTAAAAGTTGAAACAAGCAAATATGTTAATATCAAATATGACCATACATTTGATATTAACACAGGCTTAAAATTTTTACATTTCAACTATAAGATACCTCAAATAAATAATTTAGAAATACTCGAAATTAGGAAAAATGTTAATATTAAGGCTAATATAATAAATACACAGACGAAATTTTTGCATAATCCTATTTTGAATATTTTTCCACTTAACATTCCAAATGACCCATAATAATCAACACCTCGAACCCCCCCCTCCCCTCACCAACCCCCTCAACCGCCCCTTCACCGTAACATATTTGCTTGTTTCAACTTTTAAGATTAGTACACAATAATCCTGATGAAGAGAACATTGTTCTCGAAACATGTAGATTTTTTAATCTAATATAGTGGTGAAAACAAAGTAATTTGTGTTTTATTTTAGTAAATATAGCATTGCCAGCAGTGGCGAAGGCTGAGTGTAGTGTTTTCCATGTGCGCTAACCCCTTGTGTGTTGTTTCCAGAGAATGGAGTACACATGCTGCTGTGGATCGGCTTGCAGACTCCGGGTGAGCTGCTGAGGAAGATATTCGGGGTGAGCAGCGCCCAGGAAGTGGATGTGGAATCCTTGAAAGTTCCAGTGTTGACCGAGCCCGCTAACATGGCCTTGAGGGACTTGCTGGAGGCTCTGCGTCGCCAGAGGAGGAGACACATGAGGGTAGGCTCTTAAGATTCTCAAATTTCATAACTTACGTTTCACTTCCGTGTTTCGCATTCTGTCTTGACTTTAGAGATTATTAAAGAGTTTAAACTTACAATGTACAATTTTTTACTTATTAAAGAATTTACGCTACCGGTTTCGACACGTCCATGTCATTAACAAGCGTTATTTAAACTAATCTAAAATGCGAAAGTACTGTATTAGGTGTTTTTAGGAGGCGGGGGTGATTTGTGGAGTGGGAGGGGCGAGGGGGGGAACATGGTTAATAATGGTGACTTACACGGGGCTATTATTTGGTTAACGATGTTAATATTTGAATTCAATTTTTTGTTTATTTCTTAAGTTTCTAGGGCGGACAATTTGAAAAATTTGTTGATATTAGTGTATTTGAATTTAGATTTATATTTTTATTAAAAGTGTGGCCAGTTTCCAACAAGTGGTTAGAAAATTCCGAATGATAATTATTTTTTAAACACAATTCATGTTCTCTTATTAAGTCACCATTATTAACCATGTTCCCTCCCTCGCCCCTCCCACTCCACAAATCACCCCCACCTCCTAAAACACCTAATACAGTACTTTTGCATTTTAGATTAGTTTAAATAATGCTCGTTAATGACACGGACGTGTCAAAACTGGTAGCGTAAATTCTTTAATAAGTAACAAATTGTACATTGTAAGTTTAAACTCTTTAATGTCTGAAAGAAATTGTTACATTGTAAGTGCCCAAGAAATACAAAAAAATTTACTTTAGAGTCCTATGATTTCTCTTGCCTCCATATCCATACATTTTCACGAGCTTGTTTAATGTTGAGGCTCTTAACAGGACCACCCTCCTGTATCTGGTTAACCTGGTCACTTCAAGTATCATGCGGCTGCCCTCTATTTTTGGCGCATTCGCGCTGAAAATCTTAGTATCTAAAGTAGACTCAAAAAGGGCTGAAATATTCCTCTTTACTTTCGCATTTCCATTTTCTTTTTGTTGTACTTTTTAGTGAAGTAAATAATAGTTGTGCAAAATAATTATTTGACAACCCTGCAGCATCCCCGCAACATTTGGGCAGTGTAAACACATACATTTTTCCAATGCTTTTGAATTAACTGGGATTTTTTCAACCATCTATCCTGAATAATCCACTTCACAGCACACCACATCACAGTCAGTTTTTACCTCTACATAGGAGTAGTTTTTCATTTTTGATGTGCTTATAATATTAGCTTCACCTGTTTGTCTGTCTGAACAGAATCGATATTTCACCCGCTTCCCAATGTCGGACAATATATCAAATCAATTATCACATTTAATAATTAATTAATCCACCTTAGCTAATTGATCAATGTTTATGTGGGAAATTAATTTAAGCTCGGTTACGTTAACTCTCATTTGTGTTTTCAATTCATGACAAAATATAGCAAATATGTAGTATAATTAAACAAATTAACTTAGATTATCACCACTTTTTTTGGTAAAAACCAACCGGTTTCAGAAACAACGTTCCTTCGTCAGGGTATACTTAATACTAAATAAACTTTACAATAATTTCATTGCCCATAATTTGTATGGAATAAAACACGCTTGTATTTAAATGTACTAATAAAATACACACATAAAAAAATTTTTTCATTATAAATGCTTTATATGAGAGGTCTCGGTTTCCATTTTATTGTATTGGTTGTCATTTTACAGAATAACAACCAAATTTTGTTTTTTGGCAATTAAAAAAAAAAAAATCTAAATCGTCGCATGATTTCAATAATTTTAGAATAGCGCCAGAAAGTAGGTATTTGCCATGACTTCTCCGACTCGATAAAACTGACAGAGGTCTCAGATCGCACTCAATTTTTGCTAATTAGTATTTTTCCCCGCAGTTGACGCTGGTTCGGCAACACGACAAGCTGGAGACGGTGTTCCGCCATTTTCTAGTGGAGGACCAGGGCCAGGACGGCTCCGCCTCCTACGTGGATTTCCTCTGCCACGTACACAAGGAGATTCGTGCGCTGCTCTAGGGACACCTCACCGCGCAGTGGACCTACCTCAACTACTAGCCTCGCCGCCACACAGGGCTGTGCGCGTTCCGCTCTCGCTTCATTCATCCTTCTGGGCTTCGTTACTTAACAATGCAACCGTTAATGTTTCAATCCGAGGCCGGTTACTTTTACTTTACGAATCGAGTTTTATTCTCTCTATGGAAATGAAATAAAAATTTGAAAATGTACATTTTCATTGAGTGGTTTAGTGACACTTTAATATGAAGTTTGTATTATTCGTTACGCTGACATATCGATTATAAGCATAAATATTTCATATTTTTGATGTTTATAGCGTTAAATTTGTGGTTAGACATAATTATTTGTTTTAATTAAGCAACTTTGTATTAACTACTTAACTAGTATCTCTACGTCTACCGGTTTCGAAACCACTCTATCTAATCAGGACGGACTAACTGATTAGCAGTCCTGATGAAGATTTAGTGGTATCAAAACTGGTAGACGTAGAGATACTAGTTAAGTGGTTGATACAAAGTTGTTTAATTAAAATTAATAAATATTTCATTTTACAAGAGTTTTTTAAAAATATTTATAAATTTTTCAATGTGGTTTAAAATTTAATTTAAATTAAAACGATCAAAACTAGTTTTAATTTGAGTCAAATCAATAAAGCATTGAGAAATATTTTTAAAAGATATGTAAAAAGAAATTTTTACACTTATAATATTATGCCAGGAATATCGATATAGTCTAATAATTTGTGCTGATTAGAATTAAATGCAAACAGGTTGATGTCAAAATCATTTAGAGAGGATTTATCTTGATTCGTAATTATTGTGGTCCCGGGAATAATAGTATGTTGTGGCGAAGAGTTGTTTACTCCATACGATCAGTAAAGGGAAGCCGTACAGTCCCGCGGGAGGTGTTCCACTGTGCGTGCAACGTGTTAGTACTATGGACAATTATTAAGTTAGCTACTAGACTACGGATAATTATGATTCTGCAATATGTATATTATTTTATATTACGAAGGGAGCGGGTGACGGTGATGTATATGGGCTCACGCGACATCTTCCACACAGGAAACTACAGTATTTCAGGGCTCCTCGCCGACCGTGAGAGGTTATTTCCATAGTATTTGTTTCCAGATGTAATCATTATTTATCACTTTTATATAAAATGTCTTAGCCAAATGAATTTGTGAATTTTTTTACAATTTAATTCGATTCCGTTATACAAGTCATCTTGTCAGTTGGAAATGTAAAGTATAAATCTGTTATTACTTCCATACAATACAAGATCTGACCGTTGTCTGAAATCATTTGACCCTTTGCTTCACCTTTTTGGTTTTTCATGAGATTGTTTCACATTGTATCACGTCTTAGGTAATTAATTGTGTCTGTTTTTATTGTGTTGCTGAAAGTATTTGACATCTTCCAAGTCGCACGACTTGTTGCGAGGAAGTTTTGTGATGGGATGGGGATCCTTTAAATAATCTCTCGTACGCTCGCTGGAAGATCGTTCATTTTTTATTGTAAATGATGCCTAATTTGATGATACTACGGCCACATTTAGCTTTCATAGATGAGACTTTTCTCGAAAGTCGCTTGAGGACAGTATAGAATCAAGAGCGAAGCAAGCTACGATTCATTGTCTAATGTCTAGTATGACGCAACTTTTGCATACCAACTTTTACCGATAAATCTCCTAGACAAGAGATTAAAGTCTCATCTGTAGACACGAATCATCGTAATCACGGTGTGTTTGATGAGCTGCGCACGACGCATCAGGTGACCAAGAAAGATTGTGCGGTTGTTTTGGATGAATTGGAAACTCGTAACTTATTACTTTTCTTAAAATGATTATTGAATAGTAAGATGTTTGGTGCATAGCACAGCCATTTTATGAATTACCTCTTGTGAACCCACTGTAAGTGGATGTCAGAGTAGTTCTATGGAAGAATGGAGAAAGTTTCAACATTTGTGACTCACGCTGGCCGGTTACTTTATTCTTTCTTGTCGCCACGAGCCATTTTCTTTATCACAAGTCTAGTCTTTGTATCGACTGATCTAGAAATAGCACAGTGTCGTGTTTTGAAAAACAGATTAAACAAACTTCCTTGGTCACCTGACGGTATCTGTGGTGAATGGTAACACACGCGTACAAAAGGGGATTCGCAGTTAGACGATGACACAAGTATCTTGACACGACGAGAGCGTAGATGATAACCTGATTTTTTGACAGATGTGCTTCGAAACGCTGCATAAACTCATTGGTCGTTGTCCAGCCGTGAGTCGGCCTTTGGTGTGAGAGTACGCTATTGTCAAATCCAACACTTGATAACATATTCCACACATAAGTATAGGAGATGTTTAGTTAATATTTTTAAAGCCATTGTTAAACTAAATGTATAAAAATATATATTAAATATTTTTTTTCTAATTTGCTTTCTTATTTTTATTTATATGTAAAAAAAAATTATTTACTCCACAGGTATGTCATGCTGGATAATATGATAAATATTATGTGTATTTAACTATTAGTTCATTCTGTGCGATTTTCTCAAGAATGTGCGCACGGCCGTCTAATTTTAGCCACAGTAATTTTAATTTGGAAGTTTATTTAAACATGATATTGCGTACATATTTACTGTTATCTTTTTATTTATAAATATTGACTTTTTTTAACACATTTTTGGTAAAAATACGTATCTGCATATTGCAATATATTTAATTACTGTAATTAATTAATTGAAATAAGGTTTTTTTACTGATTAATAAATAACACAGTTAAAGCCATCCTCAGTCAGATAATTTTCGTATCAATTCATTGTATAAATATACTTTCTATGGCGTTTTGAAAAATCTGTGGATCATTTAACTTTTGTCTGGGAAAGCCTAGAGCATCTGGAGCTTTTTTGAATCTTAAATTCAAAATAATTAAGTTATTATTTTGTGTTTGTTTACTTCAAGGGCCGGTTGTTTGATCAGAAGTAAATTATTAAGCAAAAATTTTTCCACCATTCTCTTTATTATTATTACATACTACTGATCAAACAACCGGCCCTAACTATCTTTCAGCCGTATTACAAGGAATTGTTGGTAATAAATGACCTCCTGGCCTTAAAATTGTGTTTTTTTACAGGTACATATTTTATTACTGTATTTTGGGACCATAAGATTCATATTTTTACTTACCCGCACATTACTGTTAATAAGTTGACTCAGCTTTATCAATCTCATGCATGGATCTCAAAATTTACATGGGTCTTTTTGGTTCGGATGTTGATGATGCTCAATAATAGATCTACTGTGTATAGTTTTCTGGGATATTCTGCCATGTATATGTGACCTCTCTGGCCAACATTTCGGATCCCATTGCAGGGCCCATCATAATGCCGTCACAGCCTTTCTAACCTAAGGACATTTTCAATAATAGATATCTTCAGAAAACAATTAAAATTAGCGTAATAAATATTCGCAAATTTTTTGTATACCTATGCAAATATTCATGCACCTTTTTTAAATATTTTAATACTTAGTATCATATTTTGCATTCACTCCTATATCTGTTCAAACAATGCGGGTGTCAATGTTATTTCTGCTGCTACAAGTTTTTGTGTATTCAAAATTGATGCAAAAACTTAGGATGCGTCTCATTGGAAAATTGTTTAAAATATGTGGTAGGCACTAAATAATTTTTTTATAAAATAAAATATGTAGATAGGTACTGGATTAAAAATATATTTAGGTGCCTACTGAGTGATTTGTTATAAATTAATACATACATAGGTAGGTACCTGCTTTTTCAGTATGTAGGTTCTGGGAGATTTTTTGTAAAATTAAATATGTAGGTAGGTACGATTTATCTACGGTAGGTACTTATTTAAAAAAAATAATATCTAGGTATTGGTGCTGGTGAATTTTTATAAACTAATATATGTAGGTAGGTAGGTACCAAATATTTTTTTAAATATAAATATAGATATGGATTTTCTAAAAATACAAATATGTAAGTATGTTGGTACTAGGTGAATTTATATAAAATAAAATATGTAGGTAGGTATTGGATTTAAAAAAATGTAGGTAGATAATGATTATTTAAATGTGTAGGTAAGTCAGAACTGGGCGATTTTTATAAAATAAAATATGTAGATAAGTAATGATTTTTTTAAATATGTAGTATTTTATCCAATAAAGTATATAAGTACCTGCTGGGTATTTTTTCAACCGGTCGTGTACCAGAGCGTGGATCTGCGCGAAAACTTTTGTACCCTCTAAGTGCCGGAGCGCAGATCTGCGCTCCCTAGACACGTACGCGAATTCGGCCTACTTTACCTGCGTTTATGGGGTTTTAAAGCTTATTATTGGTTATATCTCAAGTTTTTTTAATAAATGAATGAGTTATATTTGTCAAGTAACCTCATTTGCCGCGCAAACCAGATAAAACATTCCAAATGCCGTCTTCGAACCGCGCAGTAATTGTGGTATTTATCTGTTATAAAAGTGTTTTTTTTTTTAAATAAAGTGTCAAAATTAAGTATTTTTTATTTGATATGTTTGTAACGAAAATATTGAAATACAATATCTTTAGTGTTACTGCTTCCATAATTTTATTCAATAAACATGTGCGTTTATTTCTGAGAGTAAATTTCCTTACTTATTTTCACAATGAATGAATAAGTAATTATTGAAGTCTGTATATTGAGATACCAGAAATTGCAACTTCTTAGCAATTATTGTTTATTTTTACATGAATATAACCATCACAAAAAAGTGTCTAAAACAATTGTGCGTGAAATTGCGCGGCAGACAGGGTACATTCCGCGTAACGTACGGCCGGCACACGACCGGTAAATAAAATATTTAGATAGGTACAGACTATTTTTTTTTAATATATAGCTAAATGGTTGATATTGAAAAAAAAATCTGAACAAATTCCTTGAAGACAATGTTTTTGAATTTTTACAATAAATATTCTGATAAATTAAAATATTATACTTTACTGTATTTCAATGTGTGTATGTGTGTGTGTGTGTGTGTGTGTGTGCGTGCGTGCGTGCGTGCGTGCGTGTGTGTGTGTGTGTGTGTGTGTGTGCAATGTTATCTTATTTTATGTTATACAGGGTGTAACAGAGCTTAGTCCGCAATATGCACTTGAATGCAATAGTTGAGATATCATTAATTATGAAAAATTTATTCGCTTCAATATAAGTCGAATAAAATGATAAAAACATTTCAGAAATTGAAAATAGATTATTTGAAAGGTTTTTATCATTTTGTTTGACTTTTATTGAAGCGAATAAATTTTTCATAATCAATATAAGTCACTGTAATGATAGTTCAACGTTTTGCAAAAAATAAGTGAAATATTGAAGAAAAAAATTGCAATTGATATTGCATATTTCCATAACTATCGTATCAGGTCATGGTCGCATGAACATTTTCGACTCGTAATTAAGACAGGCATTCACCTATAAAACATTGTGAACTAGTTCTGTTACACCTGTATCGTCACACGCATGTGCCATTGTATCATGTTTGATGCTTCAAATTCATCTGGGAAAAGGGAAGCAGGGTGTATTTCACCTTTTGACTAGGTCTTTTAATTTTAAAATGTCAGCTCCTTTATATATTAGGTCCTTACATATGAAATTGACGTTTAGTATGGGAGGAACATAAAGCCGATTTTTTTTATTATAATACATTTATTTAATCAAAGTATGTACCATTGCTATCTATGCACTTTTGCCATCTCATAGGTAGTTCATCGATCCCTTTACTATAAAAACCATTCGGACAGGAATCAATAAAATCTTTGAAGGCGGTTTTGACTGCCCCATCGGAGTTGAATTTTTTCCTTTGCAAGAAGTTATCCAAATTTCGAAAAAAATGGTAATCTGTTGGGGCAAAGTCCGGAGAGTACGGTGGATGCCTTAGACATTCCAATTGAAGCTCCTCTAATTTGGTAGCCGTCTGTTGTGCAGTGTGTAGTCTAGCGTTATCATGAAGCAGCAGTGGCCTAGAGCGATTAACCAGCCTCGGTTGTTTAGCAGCTAGCTTTCCATCATGGTTTGCAGTTGCTGAGAATAGACATCTGCCGTAATCGTCTGGCCAGATTTAAGAAAGCTGTAGTGAACGACACCAGCACTAGTCCACCAAACGCTCACAAGTAACTTTTTTGGAGTCAATTTTCGCTTGGGGCATGGTTTGGCTGGTTCGGCAGGGTTCAGCCATTGCGATGAGCGCTTCCGATTATCGTACAGGATTCACTTTTCATCACAGGTAATGATTCGATTTAAAATCCCTTCATTATTGTGCCGGTTGAGTAATGCAACGCAGCAGTCAGCGCGCGTTTGTTGATTTGCTTCACTCAATTCGTGAGGTACCCACCTTTCAAGCTTTTTCACCTTACCAATTTGCTTCAAGTGGATTAAAACAGTTTTATCACTAACACCGCAGCCTGCAGCTAACTCGGATGTGGTTTGCGAGGGATCCGCTTCCACAATAGCCTTCAATTCTTCATTATCAACTTTGGTCTCCGGCCGTCCACGGGGCTTGTTCTGCAGGTCGAAATTTCCAGAACGAAAACGTTGGAACCAAAAACGCACTGTGTTTTCTTTTGCGGCACCGTCGCCATACACATCATTAATCCTTCGAGCCGTTTCTGCAGCACTGGTGCCACGGTGGAACTCGTACTCTTTAATAACGCGATATTTCAAGTTTTTCATTTTATAAACTGAGTGACGCAAAGAAAAAAACAATTGAGGAAAAAACAAATGAATTATAATTTTCAAAACACAAATACATGAGTAAATAGCTGTATAAATTTGGATTTGGAATTCCTAACCAATGAGAAGATATTTGAGATCAAATTTGCCAGTACGGAAAAACGTCAATTTCATATGTAAGGACCTAATATTTTAACATGTTGACGGCCAACTATGAGATAATTCGTAGATTGCGTTATTTGCTGTGACGCCGACTACCAGTTTACTTGCCATATTTGTACAGTTATATAAAATTCGTAGTACATCAGTGCTAATATGGATACATATCTGGCTTCTGGGAAGAGAACAAAAAATCAATGCTGGCTTACATGAAAAGAAAATTTATTAATAAATGAACAGAAAATATAATTATAATAAATTTATTCAAAATCATGAAGTAAAATGTGATTAAATGAAATTGGCTTTTTAGACCGGAATTCTGAAAATTGCCGTGGCAGTCAACGTGTTAAGGATTGCCGAGTTGGTTGGTGGAAGAAATTAATAGAACTTGTACATTAAAAATTAGTTTATTTTACACATAAATAAATATACATAATTATTACCAGTTCTTAAAAGTAATGTGTGGTTAGAGGTCATATTCAATAATAATAGACCTTTGGATGCTACAACATGTTACACTCGGAGAGCAATCCCCAGTCAATATAATTTACCCCTTGCGACCGACTATTCGGGACTTCAAATAAATATTTCATACCTTAATTTAAACCTTTACAGTGTATACCTAGTACGTGAGCTGTCGTCGCAAATGGAAAAAAAAAAACATCAGTCCGAGATGGATTTCAAGAGCGACAGACTCGTATAAAACGACTCTTAAATTAACGTTGCGAGGACGCGACTCCGTGTCGGAAGGAGACAATAAATCCCATTTAATTTTAACAATTGCTATTCAAAATATCACGGTCTGCCAGTCGGGGTGGGGTCTCTATTATATCGCCGACGTGTGGCGGCGAATACGGTGACGGCAAGCGCGGGAGTACGTGAAGGTAGCCGATGATCGTCAACGGGCAACAATTATGGAAATAGATCCGACGCTAAAATATTTTATGTATTTCAAAATTATTGTACTTACTAATATTGCAATAATTTGCTTTCTACAATATCAACAAAGTTCCGAGCCGGAGTTCGGCAGAGTCGACTCGAGTAACAGATTTCAATGTGATGTTACCAAAAATACATTAAAATGAATATTGTGCTAGTACGGTGTCAGTTTGAATTGAAATTGATGGCTGTGCTGTCTTAAATATGTTATAGAAAATAAAATATGGCTTTGTTTTAACCTATAAATAATATATTATTTAATATCAGACAACACAACATTGCGCTAACAAATTTAGATGTTGGCTTTATTAATACAAAATACCTTTCATCAGCTGTGTGCTGTAAATCCAGGTATGAAGTCTACACGGAAGCGTCCAGCACCAATATATCACAGACCAACAAGCAAATTAATTTAAAAAATTATCAATACTGAATTTCCAATATTCATTATATAAACATTAAAACTCATAGCAGTAAATTAAACAAATTTACAAATAAAATTAAACCTTAGTTTTTGTATGCAAATATTTGATATTAATTATCATATAACGATAACTTCTGAAATTTGCATTACCCCAGAATATACTTTTGTGGCTTACAATATATTCGCACTGGATGCCTCAATCAATAAAGTGTATTTTGGGCTATTCTGCCCCGCATGCAATTTGGTCGTTGACATGTTATAATTATAAGCGACATCATTGAGGTTTTAAACCATGCTATCCATCTGCCTCGAAGGCGGTAAGTATCAGTGAAATACCCAATCTGTTAGTAAGGACCAAAAAGACGAGAGCAAAATACCCCAAAAACATAAAAAATTAATTATTTTCATCTAATGAGCGACAAAAACCTACATATCTAAATAAAAAATATTCTTTGACAGTTGCCATCTAAACTTATTTAAATAAAACATAATTATATTACAATGTGTACTTCAAAGAGTCGAATATTGCGAAACGAAGTGAGACTCGGGCGAAATAATCGCAGAGATGGGTAACTTACTAGACAAATATATTAGCTACGCCTATTATTCGTTGACAAAAATATTTTTTGTAGGAAAACTATTTGATTAATCAACGAGAAGTCTACGTATCAATTTAAAAGCACTTACTAATGCAACGGTAATTGTAATAAAAATTGTAGCAATCTTACCAAGCGTCGAAACACTTGCGTAACTAGCGGAGCGCTGCGGAGAGTTTAATATGAAGTGAATAGCACCAAACATTATACGAATGAATAAGTCAAATTAATTATTGTAAGCAGATCATGTTGAGCAGAATACAGGTGAACATTTTAGACTTAAGTACTAAGTATCCGGAAGTGTTTAGCTCCTGGCCGGCCGCGGCGGACATCAACATCCGTCGCAGCAAATTGTCTAAAGAAGAAATTTTACAAATCTAATGATATTCAGAACAGACAATTCCGAAACTTTACAACCGAATGCCAGGGAGCGGGCGGTACCCGGTCAGAAGTTAAACGCCTTCCCCGTACGTTAGTACGTTCATATTTATTACGATAGACCAAATACAAAATATATTATTCCAAAAGTTTACAAAATTACATTTTCATAAAA
Organism: Agrypnia vestita; assembly: GCA_016648135.1. Classification (NCBI taxonomy): domain Eukaryota; kingdom Metazoa; phylum Arthropoda; class Insecta; order Trichoptera; family Phryganeidae; genus Agrypnia; species Agrypnia vestita. The sequence goes on from JADDOH010007478.1 coordinate 90,771, forward strand.
ACCTAATTCATCTTATTTCTCATTTTTGACTTATTTTATATTTCTAATTCAGTTATTAAAAAATACAAAACCTAACAACGTCACGTCACATGCGTACATTAGTAAATGGGCTAACTTGGTATATTTTTCTTACATTTAAATATCAAATGTTAAAAAACTTTCAAAAATTCATATAATATATATTACATCTAGTAATTATAATATTTTATATAATGTAATATAAAAATAAATAAAAACAATAATAATATGAATAGTGTATGCACAAATGAAATGGGTACAAGCACAGTTATCTTATTACCAACTAAGATGGCGCAGATCCGTAAACCTGGAAAATTGTCCTCAACTATTTAAACCTACCAGACTTGATGTTTCGTCGCTATCGTGGAACATAGCGACGGTGTTAACGTATTTGTGCTCCCATTGTGAATACGCCCGTGTGCGCGCGCCCATCGCACGAGCCTCCCGGGGTCCACCGACAGTCTATCAGCTATGGTGACCACCTTGTGCGCACTTAACTGTCACTGAGGAGATTGTGTAACTCGGCGTAGTTGACGATGGCTCGATGGAGGAATTCATATTGCAACTGTAAAAACGAATCGTCGGTAAGAACACAATCTCAAAATAAAATTTACTCTGGTACTTCTACATTTCGATGGCAGAAATATAACAGGGCAAGATTGATTACTAGATTGTATTATTTTATTTAATTAGGCTATTATTATATAAAACTATTTGAGTCATCTAACAATAGAAAAAAACTGTGAGTGTTCCTTTAGAAAGGAAGTTGATCTGTGACATACAGCAGATGCCACCGGACTAACAACATGAAAAGGATTGCAGGAAACAGACGGATGAAGAAGACAGTGTTATTTGCACATTTCTGGAAATCAATATTTGTTGATCAACAACACCTTTCTTCAACACCCCAAAGACAATCATCCGTATTCTGAACTAAGCAATATTGCTATTTCTGTACCTTGACCGTTAGGGTACGTACGCACTAGGCGGCCAGGTCGCGCCAATTTAAGCACGGTGGCCAGAATTTTACAAGACTTGGCGTCCGAAAATAGTCGATTGATTCTACAGGTTCTTTCAAATGGATATTGAGGAGTTAGCTGTTCTTGTGTATTTAGTTATGCGGAAGATTTTTCTTTTTTTTTGGTTTTCGCTGCCAAAAATATTTATAATATTTATCCATGGTTGTCACTTAAATATTATATATATCTCTATTTAAATATTCACTAGATGACATATCCCAAATGCCTTTTCTGACTGATATTTCTGTTCTGACTTATATTTCGGTATCGAAATGGTCGGGGGAAGACATCGCGCATCCGTATGCACAGTACTGGTCGTCGCGGCCAGTCGCACTGACGTTTGTGAATGTAAATGAGTGATCTCGACGACAGCGGCTGGTCGCTGGCCGCCTGTGTGTCGCGCTTGTTCTCACCGGCCGCGGCGGCCAGTCCTGGCCGCTTGTCATTAAGTGCATACGGGTTTTAAAATGTATGAACAATAACTAAAACTCAGTGGCCGCCTAGTGTGTACGTACCCTTATTTTATAACATTGTGACGCTGTATTTTTGACATCTTATGTTTGAAATTAATGAGTTCAATGAATTAGAAAGCTCATTATTCGTAATTGTGAGTAACTTAATGATTGTTTACGTTTTAGAGCTTTCTGATTGAATTAATTAATTTCAAACATAAAACATCAAAATTGGCGGCAATACAATGTTATACATACCTGTCAAGATTGAGATAAAGATCTGACATCCCAATATTGCCTTTTTCAGAATAGCAGAGTCCTGATAATCAAACATTACCAACAATTTATCATGAGATTATAAGGTGTGCAGTTGAATGATTAATGAATCGATTTGGTTATTTTTTATTTCATTTAAATAAGACAATAGATATATCTGAATAAATTTTTTAATTTTATATACAATTTCTTTTCTTACATATCTGTAAATATTCTAATTTGTGAATTAGTAATGAATGTCTTGCTGTTATATATGCTTGTTAAAAATGCAAGGAAATTGCATTGTTTTGAAAGGGAAATTCTCCGAAAAATATACGAGACGGTCAGAGATGATCACTTGATGATCCCGTAGAGATGATCAGTAGCACATTTCAAAGTTAAAAGACCACTTGTCTGTTGATTAGTTGGTGTGGTAAAATCACAAAGGATGAGATGGACAGTACAAATGAATACAGAATGTGCTGTGAGATTCATTGCGACCTCTTGTTAGAAAAAGCGAGATGACAATCTAGAGGCGCTTCATGTCAATCGAGAAAGAGGCAATCGCAGAATGGTTCCGCGGGGATTGTATCGGCCGAATGGTGTATCGGGCAAAGGCTCTCAACGGCCACAAATGAGTGAAAATTCCAGCAACATCTCCCACGGTATTGAGCGGTTCAAAACATCTACCACATTTGGAATAACATCCAATCGATATTGAAGGTATTGGAAACAGATACTCACAAATGTGTCTAGACATCCCATGCGCTGTGTCCGCAGCTTCCTGGTGACGGTGGACACGTCCACGCGCCTCTCCGTTCTCAGCTGCGTGATGAGTATGCTGAGGGCCACGAACATGGACGATCTGTCGGTGCCCAGGCTGATGGAACACAAAGTGTTATTATTAAATTTCTACAAAATGAGATGAGAGATTTATTTAACGCCCTTATTGGCTTTTACAAATATACAGAATATAAATTTTAAAAATAACATAAGACAGATAAAATAATAATACAGTTAAAAGGTACAAATAATAATAGTTTTTTTTTTTATTAATTTATTTATTTTTTTTACATCTCAAACCCACAAAACAAACAAAAGTTAAAAGGTAAAATAATAATACAGAAAAATTTATTGTCCATTTCCATTTCGTTGAGATCTAAAGAATTGTATCAGCTTTTTCCTATAAACAGTTATACTATCAGCAAAAATGTCAGCCGCCTCTGCATGTTCATTCCCTAATGAGTGTAATCTGGGAATTACAGAGTTTGCTAATGCATTAGTTCTGACATTTCCACTATAATAGAATAATGCACCATGTCTTGATGACCTCGATGGGGCATATAAGTCGATCAGACTAACAATCTGGGGCAATCAATCATGCTATTTATGATCCTATAAAGAAATATTAGGTCTCTCACTGTCAACTAAGGAGATATTCATAATTGATATCTTCCAGACGTATATTTAATTTGTATCTGTCAGGGGTGTTCAGTGGGAACATCGCAGCGTGATTATTTGTTTATTTATTATTATTATTATTTATTTATTTATTATTATTTCCAATTATTTGAAAAAAAATCCGAATAGAACATATGTTACAGTGAATCTGATTTTCTAGTGAGTCCATCATTCACTGGCATTTTAGAGAAAGTATATTCAAGGTCATTCTTATCATATTCAAAGAGTTTTTCACCAATAGAAATGAATACAATATTTTAACTTGCACTTACTAGTGAATTTATTGGTTTCCGAACTGTCAAAAATTAAATTTGACAAGTCTGAAATCCGTTTCCGTAAAAATCTATGCTTTTAAACGAACTTTTATTTATCCAAATTGAAACAACCGGGCCTTGAATAACAATTTAATAAGTCATTGCGTGAACAAGGTTCTTACTGCATTATTAATTTCTTCTGTGCAAATCAACATTATGTAGGTAACGGATATTATTAAAATAGTCATTTTGAAGTGTTGAAAGTTTCGTCTGCACCAATTCTTCATTATATGATTTTATAACAAGATTCTAATGGCACATGGACCTTGTTTTTCAAAATTTATTTTGCGTTTTGTGTCTCATTCTACACTAGTCTAGTCCAAAGTCATCACAAAGCGACAGTATTTCTAATTTTTATCCTTTGAGCGATAGCATATTCTCTATTCTGTGGCGATAGTTCTGTTTCTCGAACTGTCACACTTCTGGACTGGTCTTTGATATTCAATGATTAGTTTAGGTAGGTAACTAAAACGTAATATATTTTTAAAATTTTAATCGCGAACACTTACGAAATTCTGATCATCTTATAATTCAAAAGACAGTCGATTAAACTCATAAAAATGATACGGTGCGAGCAAGCTTCACGTCTGTCACCGACGTCGAGCCGAGTAAGTTTGCGAACTTAAAAACCGCGCACTTTATGTTGTACGTCTACCACCCGTGCTTACACGTGCGCAAACAAGAAACGCAAACGACATTAGACACATTTTTGATAAAAAGATAGAAAATTGGAAATGCGGAAGAATCTGAATGAATTCAAACGTAAATGATGACTTAGAATCTCTTTGATTTTTGTATTTTTCGCATCGAGTGTTTGTTACTTGACGCACTTTTAAAGGTTCATTTAAAATTAATAATACCGGGTGTATGTTTATTTATGTTTCTATATTTGTAAGAAATAAACTTTTGTTGTATTGTTATAAAAAAAACATATTTAATAAACTTAATTGACAAAATACATATTCATTAATAAAAATTTTCCCTTAACCCCCCAATATTTACATGGTGACATAACCTCGTTTTGTTCCGGCAGTCGTCAGATATCATAAAAAACCCGAGTGCGCGATCTTTCAGCCGACACCTTACTTCGCGATTCGTATTCGTTTTGCGGTGCCGCTGTCCTATTTTAATTTAGGAGTTAAAATAGGACCGCAAAATGAATAAAAATCGTCTAGTGTAGTGCCGCCTTTATACTTTCTACGCTTTAAGAATTACGTGTACAAATTGATGGTTTCACCGATATATTGTCTATGCTTTGAGTAATGTATTTTCACGGATTATGTGTAGTGAATCTGAGAATTCGTTGATTTAGATGTTTTCACTGCCCCCACTCTGCCCGACCGGGAAAAGTACATTTTTACTAGTGAAAGTATAGTCTCACTAAAAATGCAAATTCGCTGTAACACATACATTACGTAATATTTATTATCATTGTATTCATAATTTGATACATCATAATAATCTGTCGCTTAAATATTTAATTTCTATTTTTTTTCTAAAATATACATTTACAAAAAAGTCATGCTTCAATGTTCCCACTGCATGAGCCTGGTATCTATACGCTATATCATGCTAAAGAGGCGAGTAATCCGAATGTTAGTCAATATACAAACATCATTTTTATATACATAATCTGTTGAACAATAAATTAGTTTTTATAAATTATTTATATCATTTTAAAAATACGTCAGTTTGGGCATTTCTTTGTAATAGTCAGTTAAGTTGTGGTTGACACTTCCCTCTATATAGGATTTATTAAAATATAATTATATTATATTTTCAACATTGTAAAATAGCCTTTACTTTAATTGGTAATTGGATATAATTTTGAGACTTGGATATAATTTTGATACCCTTGTGCCATTAATCAATACATTTTAAGTGACATAATTTGAAATCTTCTTGACAAGTAATAAACAAACAAATAATGCCAGCGGCTTTTTGAACACGCACACCTGTGTGGGGTGTCCTTTATGAATTTTGTGGTACTTTATGGGGTACACTTTATCTGTACAAATGACTTCACCTTTTTTTAAAAAAAAAATAGATGCGATCACGGAATACTTGTCGCATCAGCATTCTTACTATTTTCAAACTAAGCTGACACATCTGCTATGGAAATAGGACTGACTTATGGGGTTCGAACCATCAACTACCAAAACACTAACAAGCTACTCTACTATTATTATATAGGATTAAAATACCTACTTTTATAATTAGCTATTATTTTGCAGTTATTCATTTTTGTTTCAGTTGGCTTATTTTTTATAGTTATGGTTAATAGGGTGGATAGTTTCAGTTTGTATAGACGTACCACTATAACTTGGTGTGCGAGGGAGGGTGTCACTGTCGCGTAATAGAAGTTGTCAGGGTGTAAATTTATTACACAATACATAATGTACAGAATGTCCGGTGACCGGTGTCGTATTAAATACAGAAATTTGGTCGGGCAGCACCAAAGAAACCATGCAGTAATGGCGGCCGTTCTATCTGTCAAACCGTCTGACGGTAACATCGGTCCATTATTCGCTTTTTCAGCTTCGCAAAACTTTAATACTTCATTGACAATTGTTCTTGCACCATCCCGGACAGTTTTGGACATAATAATTCAGTGTATATTGGTAATCAAGATGACACAGCTCGCGCTCAAAGACGAGAATGAATTGAATGACAGGGCGAGGGGTTACCGCCGGGTGCGGGCGGGGCGGGTTTTAGTTCAAAATTCGCCGCACGCCAAGTTACGTTGGGCAAGCAATATCAATTTCTCATACTTGAACACGTTTAAAATTGATGTTCACTTTTTTAAATTACTCTTTAGTTGGATTCTTTTTTCTAATGTGTTGTTAGTGTTTAATTTTTTTTTGGAAGAACTTATTACTGACATATTTGTGAATGTTTGTATTTCTAATAATAATAATAATTGTACTATGTATTGGTCTGGGTTGGAAAAAAGGCGAAATCAAGAGTTAAAATCAAGTAAAAATTGAAGAAACCTTCCAAAGATAACCGTAAACATTTTCAACTACGGAATTGGAAAAAATAATTTGCACGATTTTTGAGAGAACAGCAAATATGTCAATACTTTATCACTAAAGTTTCTATCAAGAAATGTCGGGATTTTTGCATTAGCAAACTAAATATTGTGTTTTCATATTGACATACCTACTCGTTGCAAAAAAAAACACAACTTTTCCATAAAATATTAGGCTTTTTTCACGAGTTTTACGATTTTTGGCAAGTTTTCTAATCGCGTAGGATATTTTCTGTTTTCTTGAATTTTAAATCAGCCAGATTTCAAATGACCAGGTTCTACTGCATTATTAAGTTACTCTATTCACACACACAAATGTGTTATCACTTGAAATTCCTGCCAGTACAGGGCGATATAGTCAGTACCTGCAGTGCACCAGTAGGGGAGGGGTGGAGGGCGGCGAAGCAGCGGGCGGGGAGGCGCCGCTCTGGCCGACCAGCTCGATGATGCCGCGAGTGACCTCGGGCACCTGGCCACTCACCGTGGGCCAGCCGTGGTACTGCAGCTGGGTCACTCGCGTCCTCTCCTGGTTCTGTAGTGCAGAAAACGAGGTTTGTGATAAAATAAATCACTGATACAATATTACTACAGTTTACTGAGACCACAGCTTCTCAGAAGCCGAGCATTGACAGGCTCGAGAGTGTAATACGGCCAGACAGTGCGTACCTTGGTATTGGTGACCTGGAATTCCCTGCGGGTGTAGTAGGGACAGGACTCGCTCTGCAGGTAGCTGACGCTGATGTGCTCAAACTGGATCTCCTCATCGTCCCAGTAGCGAGGGCACTTACCTTCGCCCAGCTGGAAGCACACAGACATAAAACACTAAACCTCTATCGAAGAAATTGCAAATATTCCAATTTCAATTTAATTTATTTAAAAATAACATGGTCGTGACAAACTTACATTCAATTAATAATAATAATAGTTTTATTCACATCTTATTTTATGTATTGTTACACTTAGACTGTCTAACTAGGGATTACCTGTTTGGAGGCAGTCGACTATTTACAGAGCAAAAAGAGTTAAAAAATATAATTTAGTATACATTACAATAATTTTTTAAATGAGCAAATATGTAATCAATTTAAATTTTATAAAATAATTAGAAACAGAAATACAGAATTATCGGTAAGGTAAGGTAAAGCAAAAAGAGAAATCAGTTTGCCTGAGGGCGTTGTGTCTGCAGCCAGTGTCAACCAGTTTAAGAATAGGCTGGATATTCAAATGAGAGACAGTGATATGGGCCTATGAGCTTAAGCTGCCTGCCTATTATCAATAATAATAAAATTCGTACATAAATATACATTAATAAGAAGGAGAATCCTGTTTCGAAAAACCCTCTCAGAGACATGGAACCGACCAATGTCCAGAGTAATATTGTTCAGCATGGCAGTAGCTCTTCCAACAGGCATAACCATCGGCAGGTTGGTCCTGTATATTGGATTGTGAAAAATACGCTCTACCAACCTCACTAAGCATGACAATGGTGGAGATTTCCTGTTCGGAGACCATCCTCCAGAAGTCGGCTATGGTGCCAGTCATGGGGTCCTGCGCGATGATGTAGGACTCCGCATTATCGTAACCTGCAAGCGCACATAGTCTCTTTATAACATTACTGCGTGCATCGGTTGAGAACGCTTACTAAATAAACAAATATAGTTCCTGATACATACAGGGTGTCTCGTAGCTAGTAAAACTTCGGGGTGTCTTCTTCATTCAAATTTGAATGCAACATATTGTTAGCACCTTGGGTGAAATGTTGATAGTTATGGTGATAAGCAACATAAAAGTTTGCATTTTGTTTCAATATTTTTTCTATTTAAAATTAAATTAAGACTCCTCTGAATTTTTTGCTACTAGCTATGAGACATCCTGTATACACGAGTGCCTGGAATTGATTAGAAACATAATGAATTTTCGAAAACTGACTGTTCAATATACAGTAGAACCTCGTCAATTCAAATTTCAAGGGACCCAAAAAAATATTTCGAATTATGGAAAACACCGATAGTTCAAAATTCAAGGTATAAAAAAATCGCAATGCGATTGCGAAATTTGTTAAAAAGACATTAATTTTTTGAAAAACATCTGTATTTTTTGCATATTTTCTTTTACAATTTTCAAGAAATTATTTCGAAAAAGCAATATATATTTTGCTTATTACTATTTTACCAAAGTACCCGATTATGACATATTTGCTGTTCTCACTTGCAAAAATCAAAATATTTTTCAATTTTGTCAAAATTCAAAAAATTAAAATTATACAAACTAGAATGTTTTAAGGTTTTCACGGCCACTCAGAATCTTCTGCGGTATTATGCCGTGTTTTTACGACCCTTCTGGCTGACGTTTCGGATTTTATTGCAGGGTCCATCATCAGGTCTGATGTGTCAGGGCTAATATGTCAATACATCAGCCCTGATGATGGGCCCTGCAATGGGATCCGAAACGTCGGCCAGAAAGGTCATAAAAACACGGCATAATACCCAGAAGACACAAACCTAAAATGTATGGCGCAAGGGGCTAAAAATTATTTTGAATTAACGGGGTTTTCAAATTATGGGGGTTAATCTACTATGAAATTAACATTTTGGAACTTGACGGTTTGAAATTTTTTGAATTATCGCGAATTTCGAATTATCAGGGTTCAAATTAACGAGGTTTTCTGTATTATGATATCAATCCGAGAAATAAAACAATACATTTGAAAAAATAAACTTGTGCACTAATATTTGTATACATATAGGTTTAATGCTAATATATTATCTAATTATTCCACGCAATCCAAAAACATTTCTAAATATGTTTTTTAACTTGTTGTGGGCCGTAAATTTTCGGAATTTTTTGTGATTTTTCTTTTTACGAAAAAACCATGAAAACATGCATATATTAAAAAAAAAACACACACATTCATATTATTTTATCGTAAGTGTCGAAACGCAATGATTTTTTTATCATTTAAGTAAAAAAAATAATCTTTTTTTGAATTTCCATAATGTTGCCAGCGCAACATTTTCTGAAAAATAATAATAATTTTTTTATTTGTTTATTAGAGACAACACTACTATTAATAATAATAATCTTCTTCTGTGTGATATATTTTGTTGCACGGCACGGCACACGACGGGACATCGCACTCATAACACATAAATATGATACACTTTCACACACACACATATTTCAAATAAACGCAACAAAATTGCGTGTATTTTTGTTAATAAATCACTATTAGTATTCAATTGAATCATAAACCAACAAAAACTGACAAATATCGCAAAACATATCGTATATATTTGTATATACGTGTACAAATAAATCGAAAATCGAAAAAAATAAATCGTATTTCCCGCGCACATTGCGCGTGACCTTGACGATGGAATATTTGAATTTCGATTGCACAACACGCGATCGGGGCGACATCTACAACTTCTCTATACGATTTTGACGGCAGAAAAACTTCCGTTTTGATTGTTGATTTAAAATATAATCGGTGATGTTTTTGAGTTGAAAATGGAACGACAGGTCACAACAGGATTTCTCTATTGGGATAAAATTACGTTTTTCAAATTCGATACGCGGCCGTCGATAAATAATTTATTTTGTGCCTGTCGGATATATGCGACGGCGGCCCAGGGGGGGTTAAATAACCTTCACTTTACATTTTGTGCTATGTATTATCACCTGATTTAATAAGCGTAACTTTCAAACTTTTTTACAATTTATGTGCTATTGTCATACAACCACGCTTTGTTTGGAATTTTACTTTGGAGAAGAAATATCGCTAACGAGGTTTACCTTCAATGAAGGAAGCGTTAATGTACGTGGAGTGCTCCTTGGTGGGGATGGGGGCGAGGATGACTCGATTGTGATCGTAGGGCAACACCGCCTCGCTGCGGTTCTTGGCCGCGTGCTCGGGGGCTCGCCCCGCTGTGCACGGCTTCGCCACTTCCACCAGGGGCTGCTTTACCTTCTGCAAATTATGGGGAAAATGTTATAATGAGGTAATGTCATTTAGAGCACAGTAAATGGACACCCATCGTATGTCGGTCATACTCATTCGTCGCCAGGTTAACATTTTTACTCCAAAGGCCATACCGTGCAGTGTCGTGTAAAAGGCGACACGGCATGGATGACTGCAAAAGAGCACTCACCGTACCTCTCTTGTATAGTATCTCATTTATTGAATAATTGCAGATTACAGTTAAATATTTTATATAGAGCCAGGAAAAATTAACAATGCCAGCATTAGCAAACTCTGTAATTCCCAGATTACACTCATTAGGGGATGAACATGCAGAGGCGGCTGACATTTTTGCTGATAATATAACTGTGTTTAAGATAAAGCTGATAAAATTCTTTACATATCAACGAAATGGAAATGGATAGTAAATTTTTCCGTATTATTATTTTACCTTTAAACTATTATTATTTGTACCCTTAACTATATTATTATTTTATTTGTCTTATGTTTTTCTGTATTAAAATTTACTTTTAACTATTATTATTAGGTCCTTACATATGAAATTGGCGTTTAGTATGGGAGGAACATAAAGCCGATTTTTATTTTATTATAATATATTTATTTCATCAAAGTATGTATATGTACCATTACTATCTATGCACTTTTGCCATCTCATAGGTAGTTCATCGATCCCTTTACTAAAAAAAAACATTCGGACGGGAATTAATAAAATCTTTGAAGGCGATTTGGACTGCCCCATTGGAGTTGAATTTTTTTCTTTGCAAGAAGTTATCCAAATTTCGAAAAAAATGGTAATCTGTTGGGGCAAGGTCCGGAGAGTACAGTGGATGTCTTAGACATTCCAATTGAAGCTCCTCTAATTTGGTAGCCGTCTGTTGTGCAGTGTGTGGTCTAGCGTTATCATGAAGCAGCAGTGGCCTAGAGCGATTAACCAGCCTCGGTTGTTTAGCAGCTAGCTTTTCCATCATGGTTTGCAGTTGCTGACAATAGACATCTGCCGTAATCGTCTGGCCAGATTTAAGAAAGCTGTAGTGAACGACACCAGCACTAGTCCACCAAACGCTCACAAGTAACTTTTTTGGAGTCAATTTTCGCTTGGGGCATGGTTTGGCTGGTTCGGCAGGGTTCAGCCATTGCGATGAGCGCTTCCGATTATCGTACAGGATCCACTTTTCATCACAGGTAATGATTCGATTTAAAATCCCTTCATTATTGTGCCGGTTGAGTAATGCAACGCAGCAGTCAACGCGCGTTTGTTGATTTGCTTCACTCAATTCGTGAGGTACCCACCTTTCAAGCTTTTTCACCTTACCAATTTGCTTCAAGTGGATTAAAACAGTTTTATCACTAACACCGCAGCCTGCAGCTAACTCGGATGTGGTTTGCGATGGATCCGCTTCCACAATAGCCTTCAATTCTTCATTATCAACTTTGGTCTCCGGCCGTCCACGGGGCTTGTTCTGCAGGTCGAAATTTCCAGAACGAAAACGTTGGAACCAAAAACGCACTGTGTTTTCTTTTGCGGCACCGTCGCCATACACATCATTAATCCTTCGAGCCGTTTCTGCAGCACTGGTGCTACGGTGGAACTCGTACTCGTAAATAACGCGATATTTCAAGTTTTTCATTTTGTAAACTGAGTGACGCAAAGAAAAAAACAATTGAGGAAAAAACAAATGAATTATAATTTTCAAAACACAAATACATGAGTAAATAGCTGTATAAATTTGGATTTGGAATTCCTAACCAAAGAGAAGATATTTGAGATCAAATTTGCCAGTACGGCAAAACGCCAATTTCATATGTAAGGACCTAATATTTGTACCTTTTATCAGTATTATTATTTTATCTGTCTTATGATATTTCTTTTTAAATTTATATTCTGTATTTTTGTAAAAGCCCATAAGGGCGTTAAAAAAATAAATTAATTAAAAAAAAAAAAAATAGTTTATCACTACCAACAAGTATTAAGTTTAAAGCTGGTTGGGGATAAGAGGACAGGGAGGGGAACAAAGGACAGTGAAGTGGGACCCACCACAGACCCGGGGCCATTCTATGAGCAAGAGCTCCCGTATCGGCCCTACACTTTCGCCATCCAGTTTGGCATTGTTTTCATGCTAAAGCAGTTTCCTCGCTACGCCGCTGACGATGCAAAAGCACTCGTGCGACGCGGCGAGGAAACTGCACGAACCACTTCACTGTCTCGGGTGCGTTATTAAAACATTTTATAAAGGACACTCCCTTTAAGGCAAGGACAGTACAATGAGACGCAAAAGGCTGAGTTCAGCTCAAGTAGTAATTAAGAGTGCAGCTGACCTCAAACTCCTCTTCCATGGCACATGTGTCGCTGTTCTCCGCAGTTTGCCGGAGCCGATCCACCGACGACTTGAGGCGGCCGGCCGGGATCTCCGTGTCTCCGAAGGTGGCCCACTCCAGCAGGGCTCGGTACACAAACACATACTGTTTCTGGAACAAGAAACATAACGCGCTTGAAAAGAATTGTCATACTGAAGTTTTTGCCTGGTGAATGGAAACTGATTTCAAAAATATCGTTGAATTCAATCAGTATAGTTATCGGTGACACAACCATTTTTAGAATAAACCAATGAAAAAACATTTTTTGTTAATATATGAAGACCCCATGGCAAGAAGATGTTAACTAACATTCAAGTCATTTTAAGATAATTGAAAATTTGATTTAAATAATTTGAAAAATATGTTTTATTGCTAATTCAAGATTAATTTTTATTGATTTATGTCACTAAAATATCAAAAAAGTATTTACAAAATAAAACAACGCATTTATGCACAAAAATATAAAAATGTACTAATTTTTCCTAAAAAAAATGTAGTTAACAATCATTTTTCGCCTCTGGAACTCATTTTAATAGAATATCACCTTTTTAAAATTGGTAACACGAACATCAAACAACCCTTCAAATGCTATCCGTTTTTACCATCCATTATCCAAAATTACAAAATACCTGGCATGTTAATTAATAATACAAAACATATTATGCACCATTTAAAGTTATTGAAAAATAATAAACCTAATAATAGTCTTCAAATAAAAACAATTATATCACAGCACTGCCAGAGTAAAATTTATGTTAACCATAAATATTCCAATCAAATTAAAAGGCAAGAATGATGGAATGGACATGTTATTATTGAAGATACCATGTTCTTCCCATTAGTAACTGATTTGATTTTTATGAAAAAGTGTAGTTAACACGTTCGTCCCTATGATTTGAACATGTTAAAATTATTTTTATAGTTCTGAACTTATTTCCAATGGAAAGAGCGTACAATATTTAGTTTGGACGGCTTATCAACTCATTTTTGACAAAAATGTTAGTTAACAACTTCTTGCCACGGGGTCTTCATATAATACATAAAGACACATCTAACTCGGCCACCATGCGCCGTGCTACTAAAGAGTGTAAATGGGCAATCCAGCACCACGCGCCACGCACAATATGCACTGCGTAACACATTCTGCACTCCCCACCCCAATACATACATGTATTGACAAATGAATGTCATTTCCTTGAGAAAATATTTTATTTTGTTGGGTCCGATAAACATTTATGTATTGTAATAATTTTATTGAATATATAAATATGTTTGCATTTAACACTAATGTAGGCCTTCGAGGACATAACCTGAAGTTAAACATGTCTCGGTTCTCGTGTAACCCAAGAAAGCATGCATTAAGCAATAGAGTGGTCAATATGTGGAACAGTTTGCCTGAGGGCGTTGTGTCTGCAGCCAGTGTCAACCAATTTAAGAATAGGCTGGATATTCAAATGAGAGACAGTGATATGGGCCCATCAGCTTAAGCTGCCTGCCCATTATCAATAATAATTTATTTATTTTATTCTTTTTATTTATTGATATTGACGGACATAGTCCAATAAAATATAATACATAAAATGAACAATATTTAATACATCAGAATAAAAATTATAGCAATTTAAATACGAAAGCAAGGTCAAATGAAAATTACTAACAAGATGGAGACAAGGTCCGGACTATCTAATCGGAGATTGTTTAAATCTGGACAGACTTACACCAAAGAAGTCCAGATCCTGTCTTGAGTTTATAAGACGACATAACCGTGACATGGGAGCATGGAATCCATAATTGGTTCTCTGATGACTAAGGAACAACAGTTCATTATTTCTGAGTCTACAGGAAGGGATATTGAATTTTATTTGTCCCAGTAACGAAGGCACATCAGTGTGGCCGTTTAATATTTTGAATATGGTGACTAAATCAGTGTTGTCTCTATGTTTAATAATAATAATAAATATATGGCAGAGGAATACCTAAACTATGAATTCTGTATTTAGTATAATTACAGTAATTAGAGGCAATGTCCATTCAGTGTATGACACCGGAGAGGAAAGATTGATACACCTGACATTTTTCATTTTTCCTTACCAGGCTCTGCACGAGGAAATTCCTCTGTCGACGCAGATCACACACGGTGTTAAAGACCGCGGCGTGGCCCTCGGCCTGGAGCTGCTCCAGCAGGCAGTCCAGCGCCACCAGTGTGCCCGTGCGCCCCACGCCCGCCGAGCAGTGCACCAGCGCCGTGCGCCCGCCGCTGCTCGCCTCGTTCACCCTCTGCAATAGAACTCGTTCATTCATTCAAAAGATACAACCAATAATAAGTTTTAAAAGCCCATAAACAGAGGTAAAATGGGATAAATTCTCATACATGTATAGGGAGCGCATATTTTTTAATTTTATTTAATTTGGGAAACATACAGTAAAATTTAAAATTATTTTTTATATAATATCAAAAAAATATTCGTGAGTATGACCAGTTAAGTTTCCTCGAAGCTGGTAAAAAAAAAAACTAAATAAAAAACAATGATAAAGAATATGTGATAAATAATAAATATTTCAAAGATTTAAATTATGATAATGCATAAAATGGGAGGCGTGGGGAGAGGGAGGGAATGGGATTCAATTAATGAGCCTGGGGCCGCGTCGCATATATCCGACGGAGCGCGACTGTCCCCAGGGGCCGCGTCGGATATATCCGACAGGCACAAAATAAATTATTTATCGACGGCCGCGTATCGAATTTGAAAAACGTAATTTTTTCCCAATAGAGAAATCCTGTTGTGACCTGTCTTTCCATTTTCGACTCAAAAACATGGCCGATTATAGCTTAAATCAACACTCAAAGTAGAAGTTTTTCGGTCGTCAAAATCGTATAGAAAAGTTATAGATGTCGCCCTAAACTCATGTTGTACGATCGAAAATTATATAATGAAATAATATTCCGTCGTCGTCACGTCCTTAGTACGCGAAAGACACATGCGTGGTACATGCAAAAATCACGTTTCTGTCGCCGTGTCGATCTATTCCGTCGTCATGTGCCCAGCGCGCGAAAGACGTTCACGTGTATGGTACATGCAAAAATCACGTGATTCCGTTGCTATGTCGATAGGAAGGGTTTTTTATTTCTTCAGTTCGCGCCCAGCAATCACAGTTGGAACACGGATCTACGCGCGGATAATATATACATATATTCGCGATATTTCTTGGTTTATGGTGCAATTTGATACAAACAGTGATTTATTAACAAAAATACATTATTTATGTTGCGTTTATTTGAGAAATGTGTGTGTTAAATGTGGATCATATGCTTCAAAATTTAAAGTGAAACAATGGCGTAGTGTTTTGTGTGCGCGGCACGAAAGCAACGGAAGGAAACATGTTATATGTGTTTTGAGTGTGATGTTCCGTTGTGTGCCGTGCCGTGCGACAAAATATACCACACAGAAGAAAATTTTTAGGTAGGATATCAAATAATAATAGTAGTGTATGTAATCGGAAAATGTCGGGTTGGCAACATTATCGGAATTCAAAAAAAGATTATTTTTTTAAATTTTTTGATAAAAAAATCATTGCATTTCGACACTTACGATAAAATAATATGAATGTGTGTGTTTTTTTTTTAATTTACGCATGTTTTCATGGTTTTTTCGTAAAAAGAAAAATCACAAAAAATTCCGAAAATTTACGGCCCTTGCCTATATGTTGCTTTGGAATTTTTAGGCCCTCAACAAGTTAAAGAAGTATCAAACCAATAGTCATAAATGAGATTACGGAGTTTCATTTTAAATAAAAGCAAATTGTCAGTAAAAATGTCTAGATTATTTGTAGAATTTAACATATTGTATTTTGAGGTGCAACGAGTTACAAAGCAGTTTTTTAAGTAGTTAGTCCTACCAAAGTTTCGGTAAAATAAATTATTTGAACGCGTTGAGTATGTAGGACAACTTAAACCTATTTGCTCTAATAAATAGGGCGAGTCAACCAAGTTATTCCAGATTTTATAAAGATAACACAGATCTTGTATGCATCTTCGATATGATAGAGGAGGGATTTTATGGTAACACTCGCTTTCTGTGTATGAGTTGAATTCTAAACGGGAACGGAAATTTAAAATATTGAAAAATTTGTGTTGGATATTTTCAAGTCGCTCACTGTATGTAGAATAATGAGTATTCCAGACTACTGCTACTAAAGCTCCGGCACACGGAGGGTACAAAAATAGTCGCGGAGATCTACACTTCGGCATACGACCGGTTAACGATGTCATAACCATAAAATTCAAGTGGTTTTGCTCTGTTTATACGAGTATAAATTGAATATAAACACAACATTATGGTACAAGACTTACCAATGCCACCCAACCGACTCGCTACCGCAGACAAAATGCCCAAGCGCAGATAAATTAGTCCCTCTATTCTCATATTATTTATTGATGGAGCACTAATAAACTATTGCTATACGTTAACAGAAGGACTAACTTCTGAAACATTTTCTTTTGTAATTTCTGGTGGAAATTCACCAATCATGTCGAATTCATTTTTTCATATAAAAATAAAGTTCTTCAGTCACAATTTTAGTCTCTTCTGAATGCCTATTGGTCATGATGGAGGTTTTTATAGGTGTATGAATCAAATTTGTAAAAAAAACTCACAAACTGGATATGCACAAGTTCAGTAACTATGAAAAAACAAGCACGCCATTTAAACATTTTATAGCTGCAATGCAATATATATGTTACAGCGAATTTGCATTTTTAGTGAGACTATACTTTCACTAGTAAAAATGTACTTTTCCCGGTCGGGCAGAGTGGGGGCAGTGAAAACATCTAAATCAACGAATTCTCAGATTCACTACACATAATCCGTGAAAATACATTACTCAAAGCATAGACAATATATCGGTGAAACCATCAATTTGTACACGTAATTCTTAAAGCGTAGAAAGTATAAAGGCGGCACTACACTAGGCGATTTTTATTCATTTTGCGGTCCTATTTTAACTCCTAAATTAAAATAGGACAGCGGCACCGCAAAACGAATACGAATCGCGAAGTAAGGTGTCGGCTGAAAGATCGCGCACTCGGGTTTTTTATGATATCTGACGACTGCCGGAACAAAACGAGGTTATGTCACCATGTAAATATTGGGGGGTTAAGGGAAAATTTTTATTAATGAATATGTATTTTGTCAATTAAGTTTATTAAATATGTTTTTTTTTATAACAATACAACAAAAGTTTATTTCTTACAAATATAGAAACATAAATAAACATACACCCGGTATTATTAATTTTAAATGAACCTTTGAAAGTGCGTCAAGTAACAAACACTCGATGCGAAAAATACAAAAATCAAAGAGATTCTAAGTCATCGTTTACGTTTGAATTCATTCAGATTCTTCCGCATTTCCAATTTTCTATCTTATTATCAAAAATGTGTCTAATGTCGTTTGCGTTTCTTGTTTGCGCACGTGTAAGCACGGGTGGTAGACGTACAACATAAAGTGCGCGGTTTTTAAGTTCGCAAACTTACTCGGCTCGACGTCGGTGACAGACGTGAAGCTTGCTCGCACCGTATCATTTTTATGAGTTTAATCGACTGTCTTTTGAATTATAAGATGATCAGAATTTCGTAAGTGTTCGCGATTAAAATTTTAAAAATATATTACGTTTTAGTTACCTACCTAAACTAATCATTGAATATCAAAGACCAGTCCAGAAGTGTGACAGTTCGAGAAACAGAACTATCGCCACAGAATAGAGAATATGCTATCGCTCAAAGGATAAAAATTAGAAATACTGTCGCTTTGTGATGACTTTGGACTAGACTAGTGTAGAATGAGACACAAAACGCAAAATAAATTTTGAAAAACAAGGTCCATGTGCCATTAGAATCTTGTTATAAAATCATATAATGAAGAATTGGTGCAGACGAAACTTTCAACACTTCAAAATGACTATTTTAATAATATCCGTTACCTACATAATGTTGATTTGCACAGAAGAAATTAATAATGCAGTAAGAACCTTGTTCACGCAATGACTTATTAAATTGTTATTCAAGGCCCGGTTGTTTCAATTTGGATAAATAAAAGTTCGTTTAAAAGCATAGATTTTTACGGAAACGGATTTCAGACTTGTCAAATTTAATTTTTGACAGTTCGGAAACCAATAAATTCACTAGTAAGTGCAAGTTAAAATATTGTATTCATTTCTATTGGTGAAAAACTCTTTGAATATGATAAGAATGACCTTGAATATACTTTCTCTAAAATGCCAGTGAATGATGGACTCACTAGAAAATCAGATTCATTGTAACATATATATTACAAAAACACATATTTCGATGTGTAGTATAAAGATATTGTATTATTTTGAAGCAGTATTTTTTATAAATTATATCAAGGCATGATTCTTACAACATAATGACAATATAACATACGCGCACGGCATACAGCGATATTCAAAGTGACAGAAAACACATGACACGGAAGAAAAAATTGGGAGTGGTTATATTATGCCATTAGATAAGAAATGGCTTGAAGATTCTTTAAAAGATGTCAGTGCAGTGTCTATTTAATATGTATTTATCATTAGGCAGCAAAGAAGTGAACTATATTACCCACAGTGCCCAGACAAAGTTGGTGTCGTGTATGCATGTCGCCCGCCTAATAGGCACGACAATTCTTGTCTCACGCATACACGGATAGTTGCCATACAAGAGTTTGTAGAGTTTGAATCACCTTTACCTTGGCACACAACTAAATTACCAATACATGTATAGACACACATAGAGCATTGATGGGTGATCATTACCGGTAGATTTGATGAGTTTCTGTATTACTTAACCACTAGAACATACAGTGAACAGAATTGCACGCAAAATTCGATAAACAGTGCGAATTATACACTTCGGGTAAACCTTACCTTGATGAACTTGAGGATAGCGTGGGGGTGCTCCGGGGCTACAAAGTCCTTCCACATGAGGAAGTGGTATTGTCTGACTATCCTCTCCTCGCTGGTTCCGCTCGCCGTTCCATTACCGTTGCCGTTGTTCATATCTCCCACTGTAAAATAAATCAATACAGTAAAATAACAATGTTGTACGTTTATTCCAACCAAACGCACAAAGCGATGAAATGATTGTACCTCCGTTCTTCTTGACTCCGTTGGCTTCAATGATTTGACTATTGGAGGTGGACAGAGGCTGCTTGCTGATCCTCAGCTCTCTGATGATGTAATCGGAATACCTGAAATAAAAAATACACAATGATAAATATTTAATATTTTTTTAGTATTCAATGTGGGGCAGAAATTCAGTAGGATCACAGGGTTTACTAATGTTAATAAACTAAAAAAATTGTAAAAACAACGAGTCTACAAATACTCTATAAACATTAAAAATATCTCAGGATTGAATTAAACCACTTCTTTAGGTGAGGGAACTGGGATACAGCTGAAGAATGTCTCGCCCGCATACATTTAAGACACATTTATAAAGTAGTTTGGTTTGGTCATGTAGAACGTATGAGCGAGGAAAGGATGGTTAAGGAAATATATAAGGGGAGTGTTGGAGGTAACAGGAATAGAGGGCATCTGCGAAAGACCTGGCATGATCAGATTCTACAAGTATTGGAGGATGGCCGTGTTAAAAGCCTCAACAATCATAGAGCATGGATGAGAAGATGTATGAATGTAGCCAAAGCAAAAGTAATGTGCCAAGATAGAGGAATATGGCATTCTATCCTCCCTGCCTACCCCTGCAGGGAAACGGCGTGATGGTTAGTTAGGTAGTTATAAAGTAGTTGAAGTATTTCTTTTTACACAATTAAAACCCCTGGTAACCAAAATGTATTTTTTACAAGATTTTTTAAATTTCGTTCCAAACCGAGTCTCTTCAAGTAAAAATATCATTTTGTAATAAAGCGCAACTTATTTACTAAGACATCACATTTTTTAAGAGTATTTAGTTTGACCTTTTCACAACTGTTTACACAAATTTACAAGCTCATTGTAATTTTTTTAAACAAGTCAAATGAAGAGTCAAACTACAGCATGTACCAAGAAATTTCTATTGGTTCATGTCTATATATGTACTTT